>CAJNDV010035145.1:0-18694 GCA_905221635.1 Symbiodinium sp. CCMP2456
GTCTGTCTGTCCGGTCTGTCTGTCTGTCTGTCTGTCTGTCTGTCTGTCTGTCTGTCTGTCTGTCTGTCTGTCTGTCTGTCTCTGTCTGTCTGTCTGTCTGTCTGTCTGTCTGTGTCTATCTGTGTCTGTCTGTGTCTGTCTGTGTGTTGATGCTGAGTCTAGTACAAACACACCACTAAAGACCACGGCAAAGTTCAAATCAACATCTTTGAACGGCACTGGACCATGGCAACAATCAACATCGAAGGCATTCAAAACTCAAAGACCTCGGTTCAGGGCCGTAAGAGTGACAAGCCTTACGGTTTAGGGCAAAGGGGTTATCAGAACAGGCGCGCTCTCTTCTGCTGGTGTAAAGCCGTCATGAAAACCTGATCGGAGCACCCCATAAAGCCCCGCAAACCCCAACCAACCCCTACTAGCCACCTCGTGCTCGGTGTCCCAGTCTTTGGGAGCGAGAGACCTGCGATGGGAAGGGCTGCTTCTAGCGAATCATATAGGGTTTTGGGTTAAAGGCTTACGGGTATAGAGTGAGGGGGAGAAGGTATAAGGGGATTTGGGGGCGTTCTTCGGGTTCAAACAGTGTCTACCGACTGCTGCCTCTCCTTTCTTAAATAAAAAACCTGCAGCAAGGGGGAGGTGTCTACCAGGGCTGTTGCTGCAACTAAAGGCCTACAGGGCTTCTGAAAGTTTCATTTGGGTTTTCTTCGGGCTCTGCAAGGTGTGCAAGGTGGTTTGTGCAAATAGAACGCACAGGATGTTTTAGGAGGGGCTTGTGAAGATTCCGAGTAGGGTTTCCTTGAAGTGACGATCCAATAGTCGCAGTTGGAGCAAAGCCGTGAGGCTTCAGGGGTCCGCTCCGCTACGGGATGTTCGGGCAAATCCTCATCCTGCATAGGTAGGGAGGGGGCGTCTGAGAAATGGGGCTTGAACGATAAGAATTGAGGTCTGGGATACTTTACTTACGTAAGGACCACTAGGGGATGGGCATTCTGGTATAACCAGTAAAACCTTTGATATCGACTCTAGACTGTAGCACCGTTCCAAACGGCAACCCCGGAGTTGGAGAACTCGATGTTGGGTTTGAAAAACTGCAAAGAGTTATAATCTCGCCAATAAGTCTGACCTGCTACATCAGAAGCCGGTGCAGTCCCTAACTTCTTACCGTGTATCTAGATGTCCAGGCCGTTTTCAATAGACTTTCACTCTGAGCTTCAGGCCGGAAGTCATCATCATCGTCATTGCGACATAGGGTTTGGGGGTCAGGGTTTGTGGGTTGCTACAGCACCGGCTCCCACATCAGCTGACAACGCCACCACCGCCATCGGCATCATGCTCTGCATCATGGTTATGGTCGTGGCCATCTGCCTTGTCCACCGTCATCGGCGATCTCAGTAGCATGTGTCCCATCCACCATGCTTCACGTGTGCTTGGGACACGACATTGACGGTATACTCTATATATTTACACACATAGAGACTGTACTATTTGTGTATGTGTATGTACATATGAATCCAACATATATATATATATGTATACATATGTATGAATCCGTACGACTATATTGACTATATACAAAACAATCACATATTCTACATGGATGGGTATAAATATATATATATATATATATTAACCATATGTGTGCGTGTGTTGCCAAGCAGCTTCGCCTCAATGTTGCAAGCATCACTGCGCGGAAGTCTGGCAAAAGGATTTGCTCCGTGTACTTGCTCATCACCTTATGCGAGCCGGGCTTGGCTCTGGGGTTCAGGGTTTTTTCTCTTAGGATTTAGGGTTTAGGGTTTAGGGTTTAGGGTTATGGATTTCGGGTTTAGGGTCTAATGTCGGCAAAACAGACAGTGGCAGGCTTCTGCAACTTCAACAGCATGTGAGCTTCTTCCGCTTCAGCCATTCCACTCATTTCCCCAATGTCGTGCAGGATCCGAAAATTGGGCTCCTAAGCCTCAGCCCTTGCTAAGCCCTCAACCCTCAGGGCCAAAGCTGACGTGGTAAAACCCTCAAACCCTAGGGTTTAGGGTTTAGGGTTTAGGGTTTAGGTAGAACTTTGCCAGGCAAGGCGAAGGCACCAGCAGAAGCACGTCGCACTCTTCCTCGCAGGGTACAGGATCTCAGAGCGTTCGGAGCTGACTTGGAAGCTCATGGGTGGTTCTTCGCGGGGGTATCAGTCCTGTAATATGGTTTTCACTACAGCTATCCTACTTTTCACCGTACTTACCCTGAGCTTCCAAGTAAGGTCTAGGGATGAGGGCTGGAGGGTTTAGTGTGGCTTTGGGTTGAGGTACAAGAGACCCGAAAGCCTACATTTACCAAACATGGCTCTGTGAGCATGCTCTCGACGTGAAAAGTTTCGACCGACCTGGGATCCAGGTCTGACGGGGGGCGTCCAGAATGCAAAGAGAGTTTGTGACAACATGCTGCAACTAGCGCACGAAGTATGAGGGAAGTATCAGGGAGAACATCGCTAGACTGTCCCTAGGGGTCTGCTGGGGTCTGCAGTGGGGTAAACCCTACACTACACCCAACCCCAACCCAAGCGAGCTCCTGCAGTCGCGTTGAGTTGGCGATGTTGAGAACCATTGCATCAAACCTTGCAGGCATGAGCATGAGGGCAGGAGCATGTGAGGCTGAGAGTGCACACAAGGCCCCGTGGGGGCGATAAACGCCCAATTGTGTTCTCTTTAAGTCGGAACCCTTTTGCAGCTAAACCCCAAAAAAACCCAGCATGTTCAGGTTGCGGGACGAGTTGGATCTTCCACCCGTTTCTGATGTGAGGCACCGACGGCAAAGCGGCCCTGAGCTATCCGTCAGGCCAGGAAGTCTTCTCGCCTGAAACACTGATTGAAGATCGACTTTTCTGCCAGGGGGCTGGTCCAAAACCATCTCCATCCACTTCGAGCTGCCATACCTCAGCGTGAATGGGCTCATGAGGGGTCGCAGACCGCCCAAGATACGGTTTCGGGGTCGGGACCTTCAATTTCCTCTTCTGAAGGCTGGATGCATACTATGGAGGACGCATGAACCCGAAATCCGATATCTCAGCTGGGGACCTCACTGTCGGCGATACAAACTATCCCGCCGCCGGACTCTCGAAATTACTCCGCCTGACATCGGAGACGATGTTCAGCAGCATGGCATGCGGATGTGATTGGCATCGGCCACGATGGCGCTGCCGCAAGTGATAGATGCGCCATCTTCGGGGGCATCATATGCGAGCCACAGCTGACCATCATGGCTAATGGTCCCCACTGTTGTTCAACGCCACCGAGACCAGCAGATACCACGCTAACAGTTGCTGACATGGGAGCCTCTTCATTCTTACGGTGCTTTTCTGGTTCTAAGCTAATCAAACTCGCATGCAGCGACATCCTGCCCTAGCATGCCGGCCATGGCACAAGATGTAGGGGTCTGGACAATCACCCCCCCTTACTATAGCATTCAAAGTGGGGGTCCGGGACTCTTAAAGAGCCTTTGCTGGGAAGCCGTTGCCACGGATCCCGGGGTCTGGAGGTTCGCCCACCGGGTCGATGTCGACATACACACACACACATATGTGTGTGTATATATATATATATATACATACATGTGTGTGTACATACATAGTTTCCATATATGTTAGATTGATTTATCTGTGTATACGTATTCTTATTTATCTATCTGTGTATGTATCTATATGTGTATTCAAACACGGTCGGGTCAGTGGTCCCGTCGGTGGTCAGCTGCTGGCCGTGGTTTGGTCGTGGTCGGTTCGGTGATACTGGCGGCGGTGGTCAAGTGATCCGGCCTGTGATCTCATTGGTAGTGTCGGCGCTCCATTTGGCGCTGTGCGGCCAGTGTCATGTTGGTGCGGTGTGGTGGGCGCGGTCGGTGTGTTCCGGTGGTCATTGTTGTTCGGCGGTGGTACTGTCAGTGGTACTTTGTCATGCCATCGCTGGTCTCAATTGTTACTGGTCGTGGATCGATCTTGGCAGTTGGTGGTCGCTGCAAGCTTGTCTTGTTACTGCTGGCTCGGTGTGGTCCATTCGATGTGGTCGGTGATCCGGCGGCCCGGTAGGTGTTGGCAGTACCCGCCGGTGGTCAGCGACCACATACCGGTCGTGATGTGGGGGTTTCCGAAAATAGGGGACCCTGATATAGTACCCTAAATAGTAGGATCCTGATTATAAGGACCCTTAATTAAGGTACCCCTTATTTTCGGAAACTCCCATGTGATCCCGTCGGTCCGGTGGATGGTTCCGTGGAAAGTCCCCGGGCCCGAGCCCTCCGGTCGGACAAATTGTCACAGGGCCCTTTTGGGTCATAGAGTTGGGGGTTTTAGGCTTTGGGACTTAGGGGTTTAGGGTTTAGGGTTTAGGGTTTAGGGTTTTGCCTCCCACCCAAAGCTAGGACGCATATCGAGGTGGCACCATACCGCTTCAACGGGTCATGCCGAATGCGGGCACCAATGCGGCGAGGTACCCCATCACGGCAGCATTAAACAGGAACATCTCGCGGAAGGAGTTGGGCACCTTTCGTCCGAATCGGGGAGGGTTCGGACTGACTTGACGGGTGTAGGGTTTATGAGCTTCGGGGTGTACTACACAGGGTCAGAAGAATCTGAACACTCAGTCTCTTGTCATTGTGTGCAGCATTGTCATGTATCTAGACATGTCCTATAGGACTTATTTAGGACAGTGTCTGTCGAAAAGGCCTTCATCTGCGAGTCGTGGGCCGTCTTTGCAACCTCGTTCGAAGCCTTGCCGCCAGCTTCTTCCTTAGCGTTGTCGCTTAAGCGTAGCGCCGCAGGTGCTCATCCGCAATCATGATAATACTAAACATGTTTGGTATTACATCTCCTTCTGCTGCTGCTAGTACCAACTTTGCCATGGGAATGCCAGCGACGCTCCTGCTAGGACAACAACCACACCATCACCACCAACCAGGACTGGGCTTAAAATAATAGTTACAATCATTGCTTAAGGCCCCTCTGCATTTGCTAAAGGAAGCCAGAGACTCCTGCTTCTGCGCTTCTGCAACTTGCTTCTCCTCCGCTGCTTCTTCATCTTCCTGCACAGAAGCCCTCCCAAGCACTTCGAAACGGGCCTCGTTTACTTTGGCCTCCCGCCTTGCCAGGACGAACATGCGACTCAGGGTAGATATGTCAAAGTGATGCCATACAAAAGCCTCCACCTCCAGCACGTGGCGGTTCCGGCGGGAGATGCTACGTTTGCGATTTGTTGAGCGTCCCAATTTACCGAAGGCCACGTGGCAGCGTCCCGACCCCAAGCGGTCACTGCCCCCTTAAAGCCTGACCAAATCTGCGAATCTACATCCCCCGACTACCTCCTCGAACTTCAACTTTTGAGTGCCCAAACTACCCCAAAACCTCTAAACTCAACTCAAAAACCCTGGGCCTCCGTTTTCGGCTGCTCGCTCGCCTGCGCAGCGACAGCCGGAAGCTCGGCTTCATCCTCTGGCTGTGCTGCGGCCTCCGGCGACCAGGAGCCCCCTCTTTTGTTGAAGGGGTTTCTTAAGGGTGGGTCTATGAATCTATCTTAAGGGTGGGTCTGGGAATGTATGAGGTTCCTGGGGCGGATGTGAAATTTCGGATTTTGGGGTCTGGGATCCCAAGGGTGTGCTGCCACTTCCTGGCTCGGGGTCGCTGCCCTCATGCGGCGTTGTGGCTCGGGACCCCTTCGGGTTCACCTGGAGCTTGCAGGACTTGGCATCTCCGATCCCGTACCCTGGCAGTTTCAATCAACCCGACAGGGCAGTGCTTGTCTCAAGAAGTGCCTTGCTTTTTCGGGCTTAAGGTTCCTTGTTGGCAGCTCGGGGTTGAAGTTTAAGATAATACATATATATATATATATATTTATATTTATATTTATATTTATATATATATATGTATCTATATATATGTATATGCTCACAGACTCACAGCGCCGAGGCGGGGGAATGCTCGCAAACATCGTGCCACTCCTGATGCTGAAAGTCCGGTGAAGCCTTGTTGGCTTCCCGCCAGCTGCGGTGAATGATTCGGATGCGCGCCGCATACCTGCCACTCAGAACCGGCATCGCACGTCTCGGCAACCCACGCGAGGCTTCAATGCTACATCGCTTTCGGCCATCTGCTTTGCGCGTCGAGAATGTGGGGTAAACCCTGACACGAACTAGCGCGCCTCGTGCAACCGAGGCTCCCAAACCTTCTACCGACTCACTGGTTCGAACCGGCGCTCTCGCTCACAACTCCAACTTCAAATCATGAGCCTGGGGAGGCGGGGGGGGGGGCGGAGGATACCTGAGATAAGAGATGCCGTGACAGCTTACCTTGATCCTGAAACCTCAGCCGCAAGCCTCCAAACTCCAACCCCAACCTATGGAGCCAGGCCCCAGAAGCATCCAAAACCCGAAGCCTTGAAAACGAGTATAGGGCCTCAGTAAGTCGCACAGGGCTTGGGCCGATAATATGCGATACCGTGTATATACAAATAAGTATATATATATATATATACATACATACATACATACACAAACATGAGTACATATGTAAGTACAGATATAAGTATACGTATGTAAGAAAATGTGTATATATATATATACACACCTCAGTATACAAGTATAAAGACCAATATGAATGAGTATGCATATATGCATATATGAAACACTACAATGAATGACTATAACGAGGATATTTGGGGTTTTCTATCTTGCACTGTAGCATTCACAGCCGGGCCGCTCCCTTTGGTAGAAAACGTAGGCGCCGCCCCAGTAGTTCAAAAGAGCAAACCATCCAGCACGCGCCTGGACCGCGCGGTCAAGTCAGTTCTTGGCTTGGGTGGTGGGGAGATCAAGAGGATAGGATTTGGGTGGTCCTCTAAATTAGGCTCCCTCTTAGGGTCCTTTTCATAAGGCTGCCTTACTATCTTGGGGACCCAAAAAGGACCCTAATTTAGAGAACTACCCGTTTAGGGTCTAGAACTTATGGATGTTTAGGGTTGGGGCCGAGGGCTCGAAGGGCCATTTAAGGTTTACGGGTGTCTAGTATTTCGGGGTATAGGGTTTAGGGTTGAGGATGCAGGTTTCGGGGCTGGTGCCGACATGGAAACCACAAAAGATGGCTTACGGCTCCCCAGTCGTCTCGGGTCGGACCTTTGAGAACAGAAACGGATGCAACCATGAAACACAGGGGCTCAAAAGCACCGCAAGACCCGACTGAATCGAAGACATCCTCTAATCGCGGGCCTCCCTGCTCTCTCCAGCCCCAAACCCCGAGCCGCATGAAATCTGAACCACGAAAGCCCGAACTTGAACCTCGTGGAATGCCAAGAGCTGCAGAGCTGCCACGGCTGTGGTATAAATGTGTAAGTAACTGCCGATACTATTTTTTGGGGGGGTTCCTTAGTACTACGAAAATATAATGGGCCCCAAAACCCTTTTCTAATTATTAAGGCTCCTACATTAGGGCTCGGGGTTTACGATCAGGGTTCAGGGTCAACCCTCTCACACTCGGACTCGCCAGATGGGGTACTTGGTTTGCGGCCGGCTTGGAGTCGGATATGCACAGATGTCTATCTGTACATTCTAATCTATGTATCCACATGCATAAGTACGTACATACATACATTCTCACTTACATACATACGCATACAAATACATATACATATACATCTACCTAGACATATAAATGTACATGCATAGTACAGGCTTATAACTAAGGCACCGCACCTTGGGAGTGAACTCCGAGGCCAATTCGGCCTCCCACATGTCGAGCATGGCATCGCGCACAATCTCCACGGCCTCATGGCACAGGGAGCTTTCGGGTTTAGGATTTAGAAATTGAGCTTTTGATGAAAGGGGTCATCCAGTTGTGTGTGTGTGTGTGTGTGCCGGGTCCGACGGTTGTGTGCAAGATCAAGGCTGAAAGTCGCGGTTCTTCGATGTCTGAGGCTGTAAAAAAAGGTCACGTGCTGTACATGAATGTATCTTGCCAGACGCGAGCGACTTCAATATTGACTCTGGTGTGCGGCTTAAACGGGTGCGCCTGTCTTCGTGCATTCGTCTCCCGACCCTTCTGGGATCTTGCATCGTGGTTCGGGAGATACTGCAGAGAACTAGGAGAAGAACATCGATGGGCCAAGCCCCGTTACGCCAACAGTTTTAGGGTTTCAGCACTCACTCTCTTTAGGGTTTAGGGAATGGAGCTTTAAGGGGGTCTTTCAAAAGCTTTGTGGTCCCCAGGCTCCTGTGCAAGGCTGCGCGGTAAAGACTACAAAAGCTTTCTTTCGGAACTGGAGACCAGTCAGAGGTGATGGTGATGTTGATTTTCGTGTGGTGTCCCCCTTCTTTTGAATAGGGCGGCAAGTTGCGGCAAAGCGTGCGAACTACCTTGCATTCGAAGCTATTTTGCTGGGGTTCTGAAATGCGCACTCCGTAGGCTGAGTCGCTGAGGAGCTAAAGCCTGTGTGCCTAAGAATTGCTGCAAACACCCGGCTACTCCGGGTATCTCCACTTGGGCAAGGTACCTGGGCCGTGACCGGGCGATCCAGGTGGCGGAAGGAGATGATGTCAATCTGCAGGGATTTCCCGAAGCCTAAAGCTCCTAACCAATGTAGAGATCTTAACCGCGCCACAAAGTCGTGGAGAAGTGGCAGTCCAAGACATCGATTTCGGGAGAAAGAGATACAAATCTTCTAGTCTTGCAGCAGCCAGGGCCTGGATCTAATGCAGCAGCATTTGCTGCACGGGAGCTGCAGTCCCGCAACTAGCACCAATAGCACCACCATCACGACAACGTTGCGACAAAGACAACTAATCGAGCACGGCGATGACGAAAACGACGAACTCGAGGACACCTCGACAATCGACAACGACGAGGACGACGAGGACGACGACGACTAAAACGACGATGCGTACTTGTTTTGCTTTAACCTTCTTAAAAATGCTTCTGGTTATGACGATTTAGTGGTAGAAACCGTAGTATTGTATCGCTGGTTGCCTTAGACATTCTGGGATCATCTTGTATTGAGCTCTTGCTTACCTCTACCTCATCCTAGGATTCAGCTTTTGTTTACCTTTTAGGCACCTTTTACTCGATTCAGCAATGGCCTCTGTATCTAAGAAACCAGCGTTACAACAGCAGCAAGTATTGAAGTTGGGAGATCAGATCCCTGTGGCCTTAACCCTAGAAGTCAACTGATCCCTCACCCACACTTCGGCCTCAAATGAAATCTCTGGTGGGGTGTTGGGTGGCGTTGAGACATGATGGATTCGCCCTACCAGAGAGGCGGCGTGAAATGTGAGATACTGCACTCGTCGCGCTATCTACGAAACCTAGACGGAGAGCACTAGCGCCTGAAATCCACTGATCATACACTGGGCTAATGGGATCTCAAGTTCACCGCTACTGAAAGGATCATGGGACTTAGTAAGTAGGGTTATAATTAGGGTAACTATACTTATAACCCCAATTGAGGGACTTATAACCTTACTTACTAAGTCCCATGATTTTCCAAGTAAGGGATCGAGGCAGAGGCTCCTGGCTCGGAACTTCCCCCCGGGAGCTCTTGGACCCGTCTCTCCAAACCCTCACCAGCTCTCCATGATCGCCTGCGTTTTTAGCTCCGTGGGGTGGCTCAAAGCCATCACGATCGGCTGGATGCCCTGCACAATGCGCAGGTACAGCACCGTTCGTGGAGTCTTGAAGTACCTCGGACAGCTGGACCAAACATGGAACGGGCAGGCATTACATTGCAGGTACGAGGCTGGAGTCATTGTAGCCCTAGCTGATAGTGACGTGTTCGAAGCTATCATCATACTTGCCCATCATTCATCCGGCCAAGTGGCGAGTGAAGGCTGGGTGCAGCTGCCCACCAGCTATTGAAAATCAATTCTCCGGCCGCTTCTGGTGAGCCTGGCGAGGGCTAGGGCAGATGTTCCTTTCAAGGAACTATCAAGGTTCAGGGGTTAGGTTTAAGGTTCAGAAATCTGAAGCCTGCCAGCCAAAGCCTCAGCTGCGATCAGTGCCTCAAGGCCAAAGATCCCTTCGACCAACTGCGACCCCGGGAGGAGCGATCGTGGTTTCAGAACATGGCCAGACTACATCCGGACGGCCGGCCCGATCCTTGTCCATATTCAACTGTTGCTGCTCTGTCTATGTGCCGTGTTGTCTTTCAGTACTCCTGGTTTGCAACTATTCCTCACATCTGATCTTTCTGGGGCTCGAACCTCTTGTGCAAACCAAACTCACTCATGCACTTCTTCGAGCTTCCAACAGAGTCCCCGCTCTTCGAGGCACTGGATGCGGTCTTGCACACTTTGGGGGTGCGTTGGTTCGCGAACATTGCGACCCACAAAGAAGCAGACACATGCATGTGCGCCTGCATCTACCTCGTGCAGCTGCTCTTACAAATTGCACCCACCCACTCCCACACATACACACACACACACACACACACACTAGCGGCACTAGCGCACGCAGCTATGCCCTCCTGTGCTCTGCACAGCAGTGACGTGTGGACTCATCCGGTCCTTTAGCGGATCGTTACCATTGGCTGCTATAGCTACTCGACGCGCTTTGTTTCATACCAGGAATGTCTGCATTCCTACTTGGAGGATCATGGGACTTAGCAAGTAAGGTTATAAGTCCCTTAATTGGGGTTATAAGTATAGTTACCCGAATTATAACCCTACTTACTAAGTCCCATGATCCTTTAAGTAGATCGACTGGTCTCAGCCCCTGGCTCTCACGTCTCGAAAACCGGGGCGTGCCTGCATTCGAGCAGAAAAGCTGCCACGTGCGCTTGATCTCTGCCACGATATCCGGCGGAAATCGGACCTTCAGTGCCAGGAGGGTTTCGGCGCTCACCGGTTTAGGGGTTTCGGTGCTCACACTCGGACAATCCAGGCGAGGTTTAGGGGTTTAGGGTTTACTGGTAGGGCTCAGGCAAAGCCCTCTGAGAGGCGATGGCCGTGGACTGCACATATGTATCTGTACAGGCATATGCGTAAACGAAGCAGATGCGCAGACATCTAAAGGTACACAGGCAAGAAACAGCACATGAGACGATGCAGTCTGGCAGTGAGGGTCGGCAAGGTGCAGACAGAGAGAGAGAGAGAGACAGAGTGAGATGCAGCTGCGCTGCGTGACAGAGCCAACCCCACTTCAACAATGACCACCAGGAACCCTGGACTCACTCTGTACGCACCTTGTCCAAGCTCTGATCGTAGACCACGGCATATTTGTCCAGAACTTCGTCCTCACGAACAGATGTCAGGCTCTGCCCCTGCTTGGGCATTCTTGCTTCGTGTCTTGGAAGCAACAGCTGAGTGGATATCATGAGCACTGCTTTCTGACTCTCTGCTGGTGGCAGGCCTTTTGAAGGCGTGAAGATACTCAGATACAGGTTCTGGGGGTCTTCCGATCTAGGACCGTTAATCAAGCTTGCGGGACGATCCAGGCTTGTCTCCAGATGGCTTGATGTTGAAGCTGTCACAGCTTTGAGGTATCTGCCTAGGCCTACGCAAGATTCCGCGGCGTTTGCGCGGAACGGTGTAGGCTTGCACCGTGGGCGGGGGCTCTGTAGACTTTAGACTCTGCAGGCCACAGCCTGACTTGCACACCATCGCGAATGCTTGCACATCATAAGCTTTCCCTACAGCAGAGCTCGAAGCCTGCTCGCAAACCCTCCAAGCCCTGTATGGCTCAAGCACTGAATCCCCAAGCCCCGTTGCCCCATGCACGTCGCCCGCCTGCGCCACAGTCTCATCGTGCTCCGCTTCGGATTCACCATCGCTGCCTCGGCAACTGCAGGTCGGGGCTTTTCGGAAGATTTCGGAGCTGCTCATCGCCCAGACTCCAGACACAGGGAGAACCGCGCAGCGCGGTAGGGTAGAGGTTTCAGGGTGTCTGCGTCGTCGGCCCTCTTCCAGTTCTGACCTCTTACCCGGCCATGCCATCTTCCGCTATCGCTCCCCTAGCAGGAGCTCTGATTCCCTTCCCTACCCTCCGATGCGAACCTCTGGCACAGTGTACGCACACACACAGACACACACACGGACGGATGTGCCGGTGCGACGTACGAGAACCCCACAAGTTCCAGTGAAGACGCTAGACAAGTTCCTTATAGTTCCTATAGTTCCTACAATTCCTCTAATTCCTTCGCATACCTGGCAACTCCTTTTCACATCGAAGCCCCGCGACCCTGAGGCTCCCCACCTGCATCTTGACCCTCCTCAACTTCTGCCTCTGCGTCCTCTGTCGGCTCTTCGTCTATCTCCTGTCGGATCGGTTTAGGCTTTAGGGTTTAGGGCTCGTTCGTCTATCTCCTGTCGGATCGGTTTAGGCTTTAGGGCTCATTCGTCTATCTCCTTGCGGTTTAGGCTTTAGGGTTCAGGGCTTAGGGATTCTCGGCTGAATGTGTGTTTCCTGGGTGCTGCCTGTCTTGCGGGGGACCCGGGTCTAGTTGCAGGCAAAAGCTTACGACGTGCCTTTGGTGGAGCCTATGAAACCTCAGCCCATCAACAAAGGATCGAGATTTGGGCTTGGGGAGTTCAATGTAGTCTTGCCGGCCACGGCCTCTTGCACCATCCATGTGTCCTGCATTCCCAAAGCAAAAAGCCCCAAACTGCCGCAACAACAGACCAAAGCGAGCCAGAACTCTTAATCGACTCGACCTTGGAGGGGTTTAGGCTTTGGTGTTTCGGGTGCTTTGCAAGGCTTTGCTGTGCCTCCAGAATCTCCGTTTCCTCCTCCTGTTCTGACGCCATCGCCACCCCTTCCTTCGGAAAGGGTGGGCGAGCTGTCTACACTCCTTTGCTAAGGATTTCTCCTTGACGCAAACTTTGCGGACATGTGCAAGATAAATCAAGACAGCATCCAGTGGTCTCTGCTCCCGCGCTTTCAAATCACCACGGTATCCCTACTGCCACCACATCTCCAACTACTCAACAACGCTACTGCTACTATAACCAGGAGGACAAAAAATTGCTGACTGAAACTGTCAGCATACTTGAATTGCTGTCGTCGTAGTCGTGGTTGTAGTAGTTGCCGTCGTCGCAGTAGTAGCCGTAGTACTGCAGTAGGAGCAGTAGTGGGAGTGGTAGTCTGGCAGTGGTCGAAGTGACAGTAGTAGTACTAGTAGCAGCAGCAGCAGCAGCAGCAGTAGCAGCAGTAGTAGTCGTCGTCGTAGTCGTAGTAGGAGTAGTAGTAGTAGTAGTAGTAGTAGTAGTAGTAGAAGTAGGACTAGAAGTCAAAGTAGAAGTAGAACTGGAAGTAGAAGTAGAAGTAGAAGTAGTAGTAGTAGTAGTAGTAGTAGTAGTAGTAGTAGTAGTAGTAGTTTCAGCAGCAGCAGTAGCATCGGCAATATCACTTTGACAAGAAGCCTGGCGGCTTGGCAAAGATAGCAGTAACTAGCACAACAGCCACAGTATCACAGCAAAATAGTTCTGGTATAGCGGTTTTGAAGCGATACCGCATTCTGGCAGTACTTGATTGTCCATAAAGCTCCGTCCAAGGCCCGAGCCTCAATTCTGATTTCGTAGTTGTCACATGTTTTGTGGCGATACGCTCAAGCTCACACTCTGCCCCTTATGTCCTTGAACGGGAGTTTGTGCATCCGGGCCAATATCGATAAACATTCCCAACACTCCTGGCTCTTCGAAGCCTACGAGCCTCCATACCTATATAAGGCTCTACGCCCCACAGTGCCCTGAATCCTGAACCCTAATCCCCTTCCTCGAAGAGGAGCGGAAGTTTCTCGTGTCCCTTGGTGTGGTCACTGCTTCCGCTGCTGCGGGGCTCTTGCGAGGAGCTTTAGGCCTCGCAGGCGGCCAGTGGTAAGGCATATAGTATGCATACATATATATATATATACACATACACATTGTAAATACATAGATACATAAAAAGATAGATAGATGAATAGACTTACTTACTGACTTACGTACTTGCTTACTTACTTTCTCACTTGCTTGCTTGCTTGCTTGCTTACTTACTTACTTACTTACTTACTTACGTACTTACGTACTGACTTACTGACTTACTGACTTACTGACTTACTGACTTACTGACTTACTGACTTACTGATTTACTAACTTACTTACTTACGAACTTACGTACTTACTACCTGCGTATTTACGTCCTTGCGTACTTACATACTTACTTGCTTGCTTGCTTGCTTACTTACTTGCTTGCTTGCTTGCTTACTTACTTACTTACTTGCTTACTTACTTACTTACTTACTTACTTACTTCACTTGCTTACTTGCTTGCTTACTTGCTTGCTTGCTTGCTGACTTTTTTCTTACTTACTTACTTTCTTATTTACTTACTGAATTAGATAAGTATTGATTTAGTTATTCAGTTAATAAAATTATTTGTTTAATTGGTTACTTAATCATTTAACTGCCTATTTCCTTAAAGTTATATAATTACTTACTTAATTGGTTTAATGAGTTAGCTGATTAGTTAATTCCCTAATTAATTGCTTCACTAAATGTTCAGCATATACATATATATGTATAGATGTATGTATGCGTATTTATATGTATGTGTAGAGTGTATATACATATAGACATAGCTTATTTATACACAGTATAATGCACATACCTCCTGTATACGTAGTACAAGGTGTCGGTTGGGGTTTGGGGTTTCGTTCAGCAGGGCTCTACATTGCTTGTGGACTGTATGGTGCACGCTGAAGTTTCGGTTTGGACTTGAGAATCTTGGACAGAAATCTTGCACAGTTTGGGCTTCACGGGAGACAGGGCTTGTCTTGCTGCATTTGGGGTATGGACAGGGCGATCCCACTGCCAGGACCCCGGCTACCCGACTTCCAAGTTCTCCTTGTCCAGGGCCGCCGTTCATGATGCTGCTGCTGTACTTCTCCGTGGACCGGGGTGTCTGGCGTTGTTTGGCCAACACCGTGCCTCATCTAGAAAAAAACTTGAAGCAACTGATGCACAGCATCTTGGGTCGACAAGGATGTGAGTTAGTCCAACCCATGACGTCTTGAAGCTTTCGGCAAGAAGCCCTCAAGCACTATCTAATTGAGTGATAATCTTTTCGACGCTAAGGTCCGAGTCACCATGATGCTCTCGCAGGGCGTCCTTCTAGGCCCTGGGCCTGCAGCCAAACATGAAAGAGTGAGTTCATATGAGAGCGGGCACCAGGCTTGAACGATGGTCAGCTCCATGCAGAGAGCTGGCCCATTTATGTATCCTTAATGTTCGGCGGCATCGTGGGACTGCTGGTCGGCACCCCGGGAAAGACTGCCGTATATTTCATGCTGTGCTGAAGCGCTCAGGGCCTGTGCTTCATGTCAGCGATGGATCAGGTTGGAAACCGTTTGGCGCCGAAGGTGGATGCTGCAGAATTCCAGCGCTGGCTACTGCTCTTCCTGCTCGCTGGAGCATTTCTGATGCTGAGCTCTGTGCGCCCTGGAACGAAGCAAAGAATGCTTGCGGATCTAGAAACTTCTTGCCACCACGTTGTTTCCTTTCAGTCTCAATCCATGGCAGTTGAAGCCGGGGCCCAAGCTCCCATTGTGAAGGAATGCGGTCCTCAGCACCGGGGCGGCTTTCCTCGTCTTTTTGGCTGCCGTCCTCGTCTTGGCGGTTCCTTCGCTAACGTCACGCCGCGTGTCGCATCTTGGTGCCGGGCCCAGCATTGGCTCAAGGTCCAATATTTGAGGTTCCCTATTCCCATTGTAGTCTTGTTTAGGCTTCAAGTTGTTCAACTTTCTCAGAGAGTGGTTCTAATCCGGGGCAACTTCTGTTGTCTTGGCCCTCTTTCGTGATGGGTCAGATCTCGTGCAGGCCTGGTAACGGCGGAAGAACTTTGCCCTGCCAGTGCAGCAGAGCTCGAAAGCATCAACGAGCACATTCGAGTCTGAGCGATCAGAATGGGCCTAGGATGCATCGGCTGCTGTGCGCCGTGCACTTAGCCTCTATGTACAAAGCAATCACAGAAGCCGTCGCGGATGTGGAGACTTCGGGGTTCAAGTGGCCTTTTTTCCAGTCCACATGCGTGACACCTGGTGCGAAGGGTGCAAGCCCACGCCGATCAACTCAGAAGTGTAGGTCTTTGCAAACAGGCGAAGCGCCTGCTGCGTCTCCTTGTGGGAGAATTCTTTGATTCTTTGATCTTTCCAATGCGGCTGAACTTCGCGAGGTATGCGCGGAGCAGCCGCGATGGTAGAAGCACAGTCCACAGAGCCAGCTCCAGTCTCAATGCGCGTCTATTTACCATGATCCAAGTGCTCCGGCATCTGGCACCTGCTTGACTTTCTGTGTCCTGGCTTTTTTCGTTGTCTCTTATGCTCTCCCTGTGCTTCTCGGCTGGAGAACTTAGGGACAGATGCCATAGGCATTATTCAGTTAACTTCTTTGTGAATTCGTGCCATCACGGCGCCTTCGGATTTGGCGTTATTTGTAGCTGGCATATTAGCTGCAAGACCCTCAGGACTTATCCTGGAAGAGAAAAGAGACTTGCTGCAGGACATGGCGTATAAGACTACTTATATGGGACTCCCTGCTCGTCCACTCTGTTTGTCTTGATGACTGTGCATAGCCAGACGAGCACTATGAGCTAGCGCAGTCGAACCTGAATCTCTGGAGGCAAAAGGCTCCATGTTTCTTTCCGAGTCCCTCCAAAATGTACCTTACGTGGCATGTAAAACGAAACTGCTTGCATCCTTGAGCCGTGGACCATCTATCGCCTCGATACCGACTCTGCGCCCAAAGGCTTGGCTGAATTGCGAAATGCTGTGGCCGCTTCCCCCATGTGTTGGGTGCTGAGCCTCTTTAGCCTCTCCCTGATTTCCGGCGCCGACTCGGTGAGCGCGATTTCGCAGCCAGAGGCCATCCTCGTCCAGTCGTTCCGTCACTTTGACCCCTTCCATGGGACTATCCACTTCCCCAGAGGGCGCTTGGCAGATCGGAGCAACAGAACACTGCGAGTCACCGGCTGGCTGGGCGCAACCATAGGAATCTTCCGCACTTGCTGGAGCTGCTATGATGGCTTTTGTACGTCGAGGAGCATCTGTTGCGGGCCAAGGCCAGATCCGGGCTGCTTTGACGGATTGTATTATACGCGAGACCAGTGTTGCGGCACGAAGCAGGCAGCTCCAGAGAACCATCCTGAGTACCTTGTCCAGTCTCTCTACGAGCAACTGGGCATTGAACAAGAATACCAGCGCCTGACCTCACGCAGACTGGAACATCTTGCATCGCTGGCGCTGCCGTTGTGGAGCCGTCGGGTGCTGGAGTTGGGCGCGCGACAAGGGGACCTGACTCATTTCTTCACAGATCGGGGCTGCAATGTTACGATAGTAGAGCCCCGCAAGAGCAACATCGTCACACTTCGACAGAGGCTTGTCTTGGGAAATCTCTTTCCTGAGCCGGGAAGGGTCGAGATCAGGTCTATGGATGTGGAAGACTCTCTCCCGCAAGGTGTCTGGGACATCGTCTTTTGTTATGGGCTCTTGTACCATCTGCAGGAGCCCGAAAGGTTTCTGGAGAAGGTCGCCCCATTGGTTTCTGAGTTATTGCTTTTGGAAACCGTTGTATCGACCTTCGTCCGGGACGCCGACGAACCTCCCGAACCTGCTTCAATGTCCCTCCGTGGCCGCGTGCGTTTCCTGCGCAGGGAGGACATCTTCCGACTACTGAAGCAACTGTTTCCTTACGCCTACGTCCCGACGACTCAGCCAAACCATGAACAGTTTGAGACGGACTGGGCGCATCAGTCGGGCCTTGCCCGCGCGATCTTTATTGGATCAAGACGACCTCTGCCAAATCCTGATTTACTTCAAGAGTTGCCGATGCATCAGACACGATCATCTTGAGGACCAGCGACCAGCGCCTGCCCAAGTGCTGTGAAATGTAAAACAGCAACTTCAACGTCCAGCGTGCGCTGCCTCACACATTGCAGCCCACAGCCCGCAACCTGACCTCAAGGCCTTCTTGCCCCACTGCCTTCTTTCGTGGACAGGTCGGGATGCGATCCTTGAGCAGCTGGATCGAGATCCCATCATTGCCCATACCAACAAGGCAAGTCCACGGCAAGTCAAAGGGTTTCAGCAACCAAGTTGGAGATGATGGCAGGAGCTTTCAGCTGCCTTTCACGTCTAGAGCCAAAGGGGCGAGAAGAAGTGATGCGGAATTCTAATAGCTGAAACCAGCACTTCTTAACTTACACCAGGAAAACCGGCATCGTCAGTCAACATCTTTACAGCACAGGCGCCATCAACATGTTTTCCGTTAGTAGTGGAGTGCGGGTGAGACAGAGAACTGAGAGTCAAGACAAGACTATGGCCACGCACTGCCTGGAATGCTCAAGTCGCGGGAGTTTTCGCGGTCTGTTTGATCATGCTGTACTGACTACCAGTAAGTAATCACGACAGTGATGGACGTCTGACAGGACAAGATCAAGTACTATCACGAGCAGCTCTTCCGCAGCCACCAAATGTTGCTGATGGACCTCTCAGACCACGGATAAGGTTAAGATCTCCGGTTCCGGAAGATCCAAGATTCCAGAAATGCAATTGAAATTCCGCAGAAGAAGCAAAACAAATGCGATGAAAAAAGCGACCCCACAAGGCTGTGTAAAAAGAAAGCAAAAACAATGTACACAAAAAAGCAACAACAAAGCAACAACAATGTAACGGAAAATGCGGAAAATATGCAACCCAAGCGGAGAATCACCC
>CAJNDV010035146.1:0-12639 GCA_905221635.1 Symbiodinium sp. CCMP2456
TGCCCCGTGAAACAGCGCGAGCGACCACAGCGCAAACCCTAAACCCTAAACCCTAAACCCTATGCCCTAAACCCTAAACCCTAAACCCTAAACCCTAAACCCTAAACCCAACCAGGTCTCCTGGCCTACCTCTCCTTAAAGGTGGTGGGAAGCCCCTTCGATCATTCGAGCGGGAGTCTTGGGCTGCGTGGACGGGTTGCTTAATATAGGGTTTAGGGTTTAGGGTTTAGGGTTTAGGGTTTAGGGTTTAGGGTTATAGGAGCCTAAATAATTACCTATATTATTTTGGGGTTCCTTACGATAATTAGGTGTAGGGTTTAGGGGTAAAGGGTGTAGGGTTTAAGGTTTAGGGTTAAGGGTTTAGGGTTTAGCGGTGTAGGGTTTAGTTGCTGAGGGGCTGCTTGAAAACGAGGGTTTAGGCTTAGGGTTGAGGGTTTAGGGTTTAGGGTTTAGGGAGGGATACTATATTAAGATAAAGTTCACAGTATGAGTATATAAGGAGATGCTATAAGGCTTACTATAAGGGATACAAGGATGTTCATAATATCAGGGATGCTCTACTCTTACTACAAGGGGATCTTACAGGGGATGCTTAGCAGAAGGTGGCCATATAATGGATTCAGCTAGGTACAGTTTAGGGCTTAGGGTCTAGATCTGGGTTTCAAAGGTTTCTTTAGAGCTTGCTTTACAGACCTGCTCTTTAAGATTCCTTCGAATGGTTTAGGGCTCTGCATTGTTTAGGGTTTAAGGGGGTAGTGGGGGGTGTTGTAGGCTGAGGGCTTCCGGGACCGAAGCATGCCAGGGCCAGCCTGATCCCATGGCGTCTCCTTCTAGTTCCTACAAGTCAAGACTGTAATATGCCCCGCAACCCTTGTTTCAATTCCTAAGGCTGTTAGCCCAACCCTACAAACCCTATAAAACCTGAGCGCAGCGAAAGAAGGCTTTCCACCCTAATACTAAACCCTAAACCCCGAAACCCTAAACCCCTTATCCCTAAGCTTTTTTCCCTAATGCTATATCTGCCAGGATCCTGTCAAAGTCCCCTACTTGCTAGCCGCTCAACTCTTCCAGGATCATCCAGACCGTCATCACCTTCGGATGTGCTTATGTTAGCTTCTACCTCTCAGAGGGACTCTTCAGCGCCAGCGGAGAAGCCCGGCTGCATTAGGGTTTAGGGGTTCAGGTTGGGGGTTTAGGGGCTTTGAATTCAGGTACAGCCGTCACCGAAACCCAATCCTTGCCAAGGAACTATACGAGTATCTATTCTAAACCCTGAGCCCTGAACCCCTAGTCCCTGACTTTGGCTGAGTGGAGGAATCCTGGCAGCCCCCATCTTGCTTTTGGAACACTTCAGCCTTGGAACCAAATACACCCCGTGGGCCCTCAGCCCGCTAAACCCTAGCTGGACCCGAAAGAACCTACCATTTTAGGGCTCCTATAACGACTTCCTTATGTAAGTCCTTCGAAAGGTAGGTCTTTTCGGCTACAGGTAAGCACCAAGCCCTAAGCCAACGTGCCCCCGATCCCTAAAACCCTCTCTGAGACCATAAGCCCTAGTACAAACTTCACGCCCAAACCCTGAACCTGCAAACTTCAAACCCTAAGCCCAAAACCTACAAACTTGAAACCCCAAGCCCTAAACCTACAAACTTCAAACCCCATGTCCCAAGCCAAAAGCCACCAAAAAGGGTTCGGACAGGTTCTCGCCACGGTGGCTGCGGCCCTGGTCCTGGCGCACAAGATGTGGCCCGCCATTGTCGACAGGACTTCGGCCGCAGGGAGGGTTTTGGGGTTTGGGGGGCCCCCTAAACCCTAAACCCTAAACCCTAAACCCTAAACCCTAAACCCTAATCCCTAAACCCTAAACCCTATACCCTAAACCCTAAACCGATTTGGGGATGGATGCTTTCGGATTTGGGGTTGGATGGTTTAGGGTTTAGGGGTTTAGGAGTTTAGGGTTTGGGATGATGTAGGGGCCTTTATAATTAGAAAAGGGCTTTTGGGGTTCCTTAGTATAATTCTAGTACAATGTACCTCTATTCTAAGGATTCAGGCCCCTCCACTGGATGGTTTCGGATTTGTGGCTGGATGGTTTTGGGTGTGGGGTCTAGGGTTTCGAGGGCGTCGGGCTTTTGGTGCTGAGGGCCCCCTTTGGGGCTTCGCGGTTTTGGGGCCTTCCGGGTGCAGGGTTGGTGGCCCATTTGTAGGGGTTTGGCATTCGGGAGGCTCCAGTGAGGGAGCAGGGCTCAAGCGGGATCACATGGCCTCAAGTTGGGTTCTTCTGTTACGGGAGCCTTAATAGCTAGAATAAGGTTGCGGGATGTAGGCGATGTAGGGCATGCTATACTTTCCTTCTACTAGCAACCCGAAGGAGTAGTAGCTAAACCCTAAACCCTAAACCCTAAACTAAACCTATGGTGGAGTCGGTGGGTTTCAGCAGGGCTTGGGTCGGAGGGCATGTCTCCCTGCAGGGAATCGCTGATGAGCTTCTGGCACGTCTTCGAGTACATGTGCCTGGGCCACGTAATTAGTGGAGCTTCCAGTCAGAGGCAAAGCTACAAACGGTTTAGGGCTTTCGGGGTTTTAGGGTTTAGGGTTTAGGGTTCAGGGTTTAGGTTTTAGGGTTTAGGGCTTTAGGGACAGGTTTTTTTTTTGAAGTTCGCACTGCTCGCGGCGATGGTTGCCCTACTTATGGCCTACAAGAGATTTGCCTTTGTGAACCCTGCGTGCCCGCGAGCAAGTTGATGCTGGAGTGGATTTAGGGGTTTAGGCTTTAGGGTGAAGGTTGGTTGTTCGTCACCTTGCCTAGGTAGGTCCGATGGTGCTGTTCTGACGTGACACTAGACTCTGGTAGCATGCCTTCCTTCTGGGCAGTGGCGGCCCGTGCGCGCAGAAGCATGAGCCACCGGAACGATGCGTCTCCGGTGCCTTCACCGTTCAGTTCAGCTGCAGGAACTTACAAATGGTGTAGCAGGCTGATCAGAAGCACTGGCGGAACGACGCTGCAGAGGCAAGAGCCGCGCGCAATACCGGCAGGTGAGGCAAAGCAGTGGCCTGGAACACACCTCTGCCAGGTCCTGCCTCGTCCTCGTCGAAAATCCCTAAACCCCTCCTAAGCCCCGAAACCCCTAAACCCCTACACACACACACACACAAACCCTTAAACCCAAAACCCAAAACCCTAAGCCCCGAAACCCTGACGCAAGACCTGGCACATGCACAGTCTCTTCCGCCGGCTGTGTTAGCACGGAGCCACCAAATATATGAGCCTGATTAAGAAACCGCTGGCCTTTGTATGGATCCGAATGTCTTTGGGGTTATAGGACCAGGCTGTCTAAATCAAGTTCCTACATGAAGCATCCAGGGAGTCCCTGCGACTGTCTGCTTTCTACGTGCCCTTAAAATGGGGGTCCATCTACACTACGGGTACCGGAGGCCAAGTACATTGTGCAGGCACATGAACCTGTAGGGACTCGTACTACTGCAACGACACATGAACCCGTAATGACTAGCAGCTATTACGACAGTCCGTACGACTACTGCATGCCCTTGCCCCCATTGTCACTCACTCATATTTAGTGCCAGACACCTCTGGCCCTAAGCCCTAGACCCTGCTCCTACCAAGCCGAAACACCACAGCTTGTAGCCCGAAACCGGTCTCGATCGCCCCCCCGACAACCACGCTTCACCTCAAACATGCCGATCGGCAAGGTTTAATGCGAGCTTCACAACGTGAACCCCAAACACTAGAACTCCAAACGCGAAGACCCCGAACCCAATAATACACTTCAAACTAAGGCCCTAAACCCTAAACCCCTAAACCCTAAGCCCTACAAGTTTTAAAGCCCCGAAAAGGCCCGCTTGGTTCTAAGACGATGAAGGCTGAGTGGACCGGATCGTCAACCGTGATTCACAACCATAAGTCGGAGCCTTCCGTGTGATGGTTTTAGGGTTGAGGCGGATGGCGGTTTAGGTTTTAGAGGTTAATATACAAACCTTTATAATTACCAATATTGTTCCTTAGGGTTCCTTATTATAACTATACTGTAAATGAGCCCAAACCTTATTCATATGCTAATTATGGCCCCTACATTTGGTTGTAGGATTTGAGGTTTCCAACCCTAAGCCCTAAACCCTAAACCAACCTCCGCTCTTCTGGAAAAGGTGCAATACCCTGATCTTCTTCCTCGCCGGTGCACTGACCGGGCAGCTTGGCAAACGTCCTGGGCCTAGGGCTTCGTTTGTGTCGTTGGCTTCAGGCTTCAAGGGTTAGTGGTGTAGCATAATCTGCACCAACACCTTATTCAACATATTATGTACGGCGCCTATATTGCATTTTTTGGAGGGGTCACTTACAAGAATTGCGGGCTGTTTTCCGATCTTGCTCCTGGGCTTTGGGCTTAGGGTTTTGTGATTTTTGGGCTCATGAGGTTTGGGGGTTTGTAGTGCTTCAGGATTTCCCCGAGTTTGTGGAAGCTAAGCTTCAGAAGCTCTTAATAATTAAAGTTAATTAAAGTCTGATATATGGGTCTGCCTAGGACATCCGCGAGATCAGAATATGTTGCAAAGCACGAGGCTGCTTCCAAAGTATACGGCAAAGAGGCTATAGCAAATCCAAAACCCTAAAGCCTAACGCTAGATCTTCGTGAGACTTTCCAGTTCTTGGTTTGGGGCTCGAGGTTTGGGTCTGTCGGGTGCTTCGGGCGTTGCTTATGGCACTGGGTTGCGACTCTCGCAGCTGGAAAGCTCGCCCTGCAAACCGGAAAGCCCTAAAGCCTAAATCCCAAACCCTAAGTCCCAATCCCTAAACCCTTAAGCCTAAACCCCAAAACCCTAAACCCTAAACCCCAAATCCTCCCTAAACCCTAAACCCCAAATCCTCCCTAAACCCGTAAACCCTAAACCCTAAACCCTAAACCCTAAACCCTACACCCCTAAACCACCGCCGACCTCCCAGGAATGCGATGGTCAAGATCGAAGCCCAAGACTGGGGTCATCTTCTGGCGACTGGGGCATGCAAGCCCAGAGACTCCAATATCCCTTAATTAAGGAATATACCATAAATTGTAGTAGGATCCCTACTATAATTTAAGGTATATTCGTTAATTAAGGGATATTGGAGTCTCTGACTCACAAGGGGGACCAATGACTCCCAAGCTCCTTAGTTAAGACTTATTTGGGGTTTAGGGTTTAGGGTTTAGGATTTAGGGTTTAGGGTTTAGGGTTAGGAATATGATTACTTCAAAAAACGGCCTTAATACAGGGATCTAGTAACCTCGGATGTGATTTTCGATGTATCAAGAGTTGTTTTGGGATGGGTTTTGGAGCTCACAGGCTACGAGCCACCTTCCTGAATAAGGCCTGTAGTGGAGATCGTACCGGGTTTGTGGTTGGCAATACGGCCTGTGATGAGAGGGGATTTGCTTAGAGCCACAAAGCTGCAAAGCACTGCTACGCGAAGCCTTTGTAGAGCCAGCGTCAAGCCCTTCTGGAGGGAGCCCCCTATGTTGCGTTGCATGTATTATGATCTATGCTACACTGCATGTTAAGTATGCTTGTAAACTTCATACTACATTTGTATCATTTCGGTTGTATAATTCACGTTGGCTTGGGATCTGGGATTCCCTATACAGTACTCTTAAGGATTGAGGCTATTGGGTTTCCAACTTTTGGGGCTCTACTGTAGAGTCTAAACCCAAAACCCTAAACCCTAAACCCTAAACCCCCTAAACCCTAAACCCTAAAACCCCTAAACCCTAAACCCTAAATCCCCTAAACCCTAGGCTGAGGACGGGATGTGTTCTTTGGTTTAAGGGTTTGTGAGTCTTGGCGCCTCTGGAACTCCTTGCGTTGAAGAAGCTTCGAGGATGCAGACAACCTTTCTAGGGTTTAGGGTTTAGGGTTTAGGGATTAGGGTTTTCTAGGGTTTTCTAGGGTTTTCTAGGGTTTTCTAGGGTTTTGGGTTTTGGGTTTAGGGCTTGCAGGGTTTAGGGCTTTAGGGTTTGGGGTTTAGGTATAGGGTGTAGAGGGTTTTGGGTTTAGGGCTTGCAGGGTTTAGTATCTTGATTTTTGGGCGTATGTAGCTTGTTTTAGAATAGGGATGGGATTGAGTTGTTGGCTTCCGGGAGTTTATATGGGTTTGAGTCTTGAGGAATTACGGGTTACATGTTGGCAGGTTTTCCCCCTCAAGGCTGAAGCGATACCCTTCAAACCCTCCAAAGCCATTTGGTTGGTGTGGTTCCGTGGGGTTTAGCTGCGACATTTCAGAAGAGAGCTGCCAACACCCAATCCCAATGTCCAGGAATTACCCCAAACCCAAAATCCTCCCTAGACCCTAAACCCTAAACCCCTAAACCCTAGAGCCCTAAACCCTAAACCCTAAGCCCTAAATCCTACACCCCTAAACCCCTAAACCTAAACCCAAAATCCTTATGCCCTTAAGCCTTGCCCCCTAAATCCTAAGCCCTGAGATGTGGAGGGCGGGCAAGCGAGAGAGACAGGGAGTCGCAAAGGGAGGGAAAATGTAGGGTTTAGGGTTTTAGGGTTTAGGGTTTAGGGTTTAGGGTTGAAAACTACTGAGGAGGTTGGTAATATAATAGGGGCCTCAATAGTTCCCAATACTGTTTTGTTTGGGGGGGTTCCTGATTATAAGTATAATGGGTCCCCAAACCCTATTCTAGTTATTGAGGCCCTGTATTAGAAAGAATCGTGCCCTAACGCTGCTTCAACCGACGGAAAGATACCAGAGTGGTGTAGAGACGGGAGTTCTAGGAACAAGCCACACTAACAAAAGATTGGGTAGCAGGATTCTTGGTACAAGGACCCGCTTATAAACCCCTTACAAACGCTGATATCAAACCAAACCCAAGCAAACCCCCTCAAGCTCCGCAATAACACCCCCCCAACCACGGAGCATAGAATCCTGGAAACCCCTACACAGCCTCAGGTGATCTACCTGATGCTTGTCCTCGTGCGCCAGCGCCCGAGCGGGGTGTCCCACCCTATGGTCTTATGCACACCCGAAACCCAACCCCGACCCCGAAAGCCCTAAGCCATGAGCTCTAAAGTTCGCTAAAGCAAGCCCTCAATCCCAAGCCTTTCTTGGACCTTTATTATGGTTTTCAACGATGCTTCATACCGAGTATCCTTGTACAGGCTTGATAACTACCTAGACTTCTGTTGTGGGGGTTCCTTATTGTAACTGTAGCGTGGTATACCCCAAAACCCTATTCTAATTATTATGGCCCCTGCATGAGTTGAATGGACGCCTACCCAGACCCTGTGCTACAGGGGTCGGAGTAGTAGTTGCCATTCCTTAGGGGTCCTTATGATAAGTAGAGTGCGGTTCATCCAAAAAAACTTGTTCTATTCATGAAGGCCTTCCCATTCCTGTCGTACCTAAACGGACCTAAACCCTACCCATAGACCCCATAGTAGTTCCTTATTGGGGTTGCCTAATAGGATCCTAAATACAAGCCACACAAAGGAACTACTATCGGGCCTATGGGTAAACCCTGAGCTCAACCCTAAACCCGCGACCTCGAAGCCTCCAAAAGCCTCGCAAGATGGAGTTCAATTTAAACCTAAACCCCAAAGCGGCTAACGCAGAGATGTGACCAAGATTTAAGTCAATAAGACACATTAAGCTATGACAAGGATTCCCATTTGTTTGTGGTATCTTACGCTATATTCCCCATTTAAGGGGTTTTGGCTTGGAGTCTGTGGGCATTCAGGCTTCCTTCTGGTGTTCTGCTCCATGCCGGTGCTGAAACTCCTGCATCCGCGACGTGAGCCGGCCGTGACCCGAGAGGTTGTGTAGGTTTTGAAGAGCGTTTAGGGTTTAGGGTAGTGCCGCAGTATGTCAGGTTTCGTGTTTCGTGTAAGAGCTTTTCAACTTAAAGGTGTCGGGTTTGTAGCTTGTGGGTTTATAGCTTGCGGATGGGATGGGTAGCTGTCAGTTCAGTTGGCTTGTCAAGGGAAGTAATCAGGATTTTGCAGAGTTCGCGGTGTGAAGATGGGTCGACACCAGAGATAGGTCCTGGTTTGAGTTTCAGGTTTTTTTTCGCTTTTATTGCATCATCACTTGAAAAGGAACAGCTCGAATTCCCTCAAATCCGTACAGACAGCTGAATCTTGGTGGGTTCTCGCGAGCCACCTCCTACTTAAACAGAGTTGCAGAAGCACTACGCAAGATCAGATGATGCCGCCCTGCATTCCCCACAGCATCCTGAGAAACATCCAAAATGGAGGAGGAGGAATTCTTGTCTGTTTCAGGGTTTAAGGTTTAGGGTTTGAGGCTTTTAAGGTTTAGGGTTAGTTTCGTTGCGAGGATAAGAATGTAGCGGGCAGGAGCTGGAAAGTGCTCGGCATGATGGGAACCTTCTCGAGCCGAGAAGAGAAGGCTCGAGATAGTTTGCAGACAGCTGTAGATGGAAAAATAAATTGAATATGGAAGCCAGAATCGGCTGCTGCTATCTCGAACCCTTCTTTGTCAGGTGGGGACCTGAAAACAGGCACCTGCAATGCTATGGGTCCTGAATGATTATCAATATTAGGGATCAGGCTTTGGGGTTTGGGTTTAGGGGTTTAGGGTGCTTGTTGTAACGACACTCAGAATAACACCCAAACCCTGTTCAAATCCTTAAGGCCCGTACATGAGGCACCCTGACGTTCCCGAAGACCTAATTTTGTCGGGAGCCCTTCCATGCATCCTATCGAACACCCTGAACCCTGAACCCTGCACTCCTGAAGTGTAAACCCCCAAGCCGCAAAACCCCAACAGCCTAAACCCTGAGAGTCGAAGGCCTTAAGTGCCCTAAGCCCTAAGCCCAGACACCTGAGGTATCCTTAAGACCTAAACCGCCTCTTGCTAGTTGTGGGCCGACTGTGGGACGTCATCACAACTTCAACCCTAAACCGCTAAACCCTTAAACCCTTAAACCCTAAACCCTAAACCCCTAAACCCTAAACCCTGACCCCCTTAAACCCTAAACTCTAAACCCTAAACCCTAAACCCCTAAACCCTAAACCCCTTAAGCAAAAAAACCGGCTCTGGCCACGAGGTCTCACTGCCGGAGGTGATGGTGATCACCTGGGGCGGCCTTCGGGGGGCCGTGGGGCTGTCCCTGGCCATCCAGGTGGGTTTCAGGAATTTAGGGTTTAGGGTTTCAGGAATTTAGGGTTTAGGGGTTTAGGGGTTTAGGGTTTAGGGTTTAAGGTTTGAGGTTTAGGGTTTAAGGATTTAGGGTTGTAGGGTTTAGGGTTTAGGGTTTAGGGTGTAGGGTTTAAGGGTTTGAGGTTTAGGGTTTAGGGTTTCGGGTTTAAGGGTTTAGGGTTTAGGCCTAGGGCTTGTGGTTTAGGGCCTAAGAAGTTTGGGGCTTTCGGGTTTCAGGGTATGGGGGTTCAAGAGATTCAGCTTAGGTTTTAGGGGTCAAGGTTGGGGTTTATGGGTCACCGAATTTAGGCTCTTAGGGTTGGGGCTTTAGCTTACGGTTTCAAGGTTCATAGTCTAGTTAGGGTTCAGGAAGCCCCACGATGGGAGATAGCAGAGAAATAGGGCAGACAGAGCACCTACTGTAGGGGCCTAAATAATTGCCCATACTATTTTCAGGGTTCCTTAACTTCTTATAGTTTTAGTATACTATCCCCCAAGACCCTGTTCTAATTATTATGGCCCCTACACTACGAATCAGCAATCGGGATACCTGGGTCTGGGGCTGTTGGGTTCGGGATGGTGCGGGGGCTTGAGTAATATAGGGGCCGTAATAATTAGAATAGGATTTCGGGACCCATTGTACTATAGTCACAATAAGGAACCGCTAAAATTGTATTGGTAATCATTTAGGCCACTACATTAAGCCCATGTTGCGGATTCCGAGAACTCTTCAGAGGGTTTCACAGAGTCTTGAATCCTAAAATCCACCCGCGAGCGCCTTCGTAAGCAATAAGCCGCCCCTAAACCCTAAACCCCCCACCTAACCTCGGTCCAGCTGCGTCACTGTATGGTGTACAGCCGCTCTGACCGGCTGGTACGGCACTTTAGGGCTTTGGGTTCGGGGTTTAGGTTTAGGATTTGCGCCTAAACCCTAAACCCTAAACCCTAAACCCTAAACCCTAACCCTAAACCCTAGTTTTAGGATTTGCGCCTAAACGCTTAACCCTAAACCCTAACCCTGAACCCTAAACCCTAGTTTTAGGACTTGGGGTTGAGTTGAAGTCTGATGGGCAGAGAGTTAGAATGGAACGATCCTTGTGGAAGCTTTCACACTGCCTCCGATCGAAGCAGGGATTCGTTGGGCTTCGGTTACCGGATGGGTACCAGTTCTGGGGGTGCTTTGGGTTTGGGGTTTAGGGTTTGAGGACTAAGGATGAGCCCCAGATCCCGAACTCCACATCCTACGCCCTACCTAGCCGCCCTAATTAGATCCTTGCCCACGAAGCCCCGTGATTCTTCAAGTAGACCGTAACTCCTTCTAAAGCTTCCCACAGCCGGGTACAGTCTTGTACAGCCCCCGCTTACAAAGCGCCCTTGCTGCCTGAAGCCCTAAACCCTAAACCCTAAACCTTAAACCTTAAACCCTAAGCCTAAGCCCTAGACCAAGACAGCCCCGAAACGGTAGGTGGCCAACAGCCGTGCCGGAGGCGAGATGGTTTAGGGTTTAGGTCTCGGGAAATAAACCCAGGGCGTGGGGCGGGCCCTTTGAAACACCATTAACTATGCGACCATACTATACCTCAAAATTCTGATTTTTTTATGGGTTTTTGATGACTGTACCTTAATGACATTCTAAGTTAAGAGAAGAACCCGCTTTAGCTCAAGGTCTACCACTGTTTTGGGCGGGGAGTTGTGATATCATTGGGCTCCTTGACAACTCGACCCAACGTCCTCAAACCTAATATAGAAGCCGATATAATTACATATATTACTTTTAAGGGGTCCTTAGTAAAAGTTTGGTATGATGGGCCCCAAAACCCTATTCTAATTATGATGGCTTCCACATGAAAGCCAAGAACAAGGGAACCCGGCATCCAAAACCCAGCCACCCTGAAACCTAGTCGGGATGTGCGGTTCGAGGCACTTCAAGGGGTTACGGATGGGTAGATCTCGATCCCCGTGCTGTAAACTTGTCATAAGACTCTGCGGGTTTAGGGTTTAGGGGCTCTAAACTTGTCACAAAACCCCGAGAGGAGAGGGGCTTGAGTTTAGGGTTTAGGGTTTAGGGGTTTAGGGGTTTAGGGGTTCAGGGTTTAGGGTTTAGGGTTTAGGTTGAAGGGGACCAGGAATCTTTGTGTGGCGGATCAGATGCTGGCTTTCAGGTCCAGGAATGCGCCGCCCGCCTTGCATCTTCAAAGCTTCACTCGCCCAATGCTAAGCGGAAATGCAGCACGAGAGATCGAATCTTAAAGCTCCACAGCCCTACAATGTAGGGGCTTTAACAATTTGGATAGGGTTTGGGTGTTTTGTTATACTTCTAATACGGAACCCCCAAAATAGTATGGGTAGTTATTCAGGCCCCTATACTACCTTGAGTCCTACTTCCCCTACGCCCCTAAAACCCCGAAACCCGAAAGCTTCAAGACTGAACCCCAAACCTCAGATCCCGAAACCCAGAACCTCAAGAAATGCAAGCCTTCAAGGCGTCATCTCTTCGGAAGATGGGCAGCGTGTGCTCTTCTATGTAGGCGGAGTAGCCGCGCTGCCGCTCGGCCTGAGTGTGCGGGTTGGGTGTTCAGGGCTTCAGGTTTATATAGAGTTTAGGATTTAGGGGTGCGGGTTCAAGTGTTTAAGGTTTACGGGGTGCTGGGCGCATCCCGTGATGATACTCGCGATTTCGGCTCTTTCTCGCTAAAGCGGTTCCAGGCTTAGCTGTTGTTGCTGGGTTTCCCGATGCATCAGTGTGGAATCATGTCGTCTTCCAGGCATACACCCCGAGGATGCCAATACGACTTAGCACAATTCAATAACGCCTTAAGGCTTACCTTAAGCCCCGAACTAAACCCCCCAAACCATGAACCTTAAACCCTGCACTGAACCCTAGGCCCTAAAGCAAACACCCGAAAACTAGACCCTGAACCCTACACCCTGAATTCAGGACCTTGGTCATCAATGCCACTACCAGCCCATTTCTTGTCAGCGCCCTGGGCATCACCCGCTGGGAGCACGCCAAGCAGAATATGATGCTTCTGCTGCACAAGCGGCTGAAGGCAGACGGGGGCCTCCACTTGCCGAAACACCAAAAATCCCCTAAACCCCCTAAACCCTAAACCTCTTAAACCCTGAACCCTAAACCCTAAACCCTAAACCCTAAGTAAGTCTTAACTAAGGCGTATAATTATAGTAAAAAAACCGCCAAACCCTATTCTAATTATTAAGGCTAGACATAGAAACCTTTATAGGAGCCCTTTTAAGGAACCCTTTTAAAGGAACCCCTCCAAACCCCATTCTAATTATCAAGGCCCCTGATACTAAGCCCTGAGAAGGGGGCCTGGCAGGTTGAGAAGGATTGGGGCTTCCTGTCGTCGAAAGTAAGGATGAGGGTTGGAGGTGACTATTGGAGCCTAAGTAAGTATCAATACTATATATATATATATATTTTTGGGAGGGGGGGGGGCTCCTTATTATATGTATATATATATATA
>CAJNDV010035147.1:0-13698 GCA_905221635.1 Symbiodinium sp. CCMP2456
GTAGGGGTAGTAGAAGTAGCAGTGGTAGTGGGTAGTGGTAGTGGTAGTAATAGTAGTAGTAGTAGTAGTAGCAGTAGTAGTAGCAGTAGCAGTAGCAGTAGTAGTAGTAGTAGTAGTAGTAGTAGTTGTTGTAGTTGCACTTGTACTAGTACTGGTACCAGTGCTGGTACTACACTGGTACTAGTACCAGTGCTGATACTAGTAGTGGTAGTAGTAGTAGTGGTAGTAGTAGGACGAGGAGGAGTAGTGGTGGTTGTAGAGGAAGAGGAGGAGGAGGAGGAGGAGTAGTAATGTAGCAGCAGCAGCAGCAGCAGCAGGAACAGGAGCAGGAGCAGGAGCAGGAGCAGGAGCAGGAGCAGGAGCAGCAGCAGGAGCAGGAGCAGGAGCAGGAGCAAGGGCAGGAGCAGGACCAGGACCAGGAGCAGGAGCAGTAGCAGTAGCATAGCAGCAGCGGTGGCAGCAGAACCCGAAGCCGCATTTAGTGCAGCAGGTGTGGATTTGGCGACAGTTTAAATTGAGAGCCGTTTGTTTCCTTGCGCAGCTGCCACACCACTTGTGCAGAACATTTCTGGGGTCTTACTCAGGGGCCTACAACTACAACACTTCCGGCAACCCTCAAGCAAGCCAATAACGTAGTTAAAAGCTTGCGATCCGGTACATGCTGATGCTTCTGCAATGGCGGGACCGAGTAGCAAGACGAAGGCCACGGTTTCGATTAAATATTGATGAAATTGAATTGGATGGCTACGGCTGCACGAGCTCCATGATGCCTCACTCGATGTCGTCGGTTTCACGTGCTTGCTCGGCTTTTTCAGCTGGGATGTGCAGGTAGGCGTGTGAGTATAGGTGCAAGTTGCAATCCAAAAGCAGGCAGCGATATTTCTTGGCTTTGGCTTTGCTCCTCGTTCAATGCAGGCCCGTGCACAGCAGTGTCCGAAGTGTACAAAATGGCACACATGAGCGTGGCATTGGGAATACGTGACAGGCTTGCTTCCTGGTGCTGCGCGTTCCTGTCGATGCGTCCGTCCGTCCAGATTGTCAGTGCACTGTCGTACAGACCAAAACATGGTGTTGCCATATTTGTTGCAGGTCAGGGCAAAGTACATCGTGCAGCTTTCAATTTAGGCGGGAGATTATGTACACAGAATTGTCAGTGACTACATGAAACCAGCGACCGCGCAAGTGGCATCAACACATCAGGGAGTCTTTTTGCAGTCTTGTCCACGTGCAAACGTGAGTATGAACGAGCGTCTCGTTGATCGTAACGTGAGGAACATCGGGCCGGCATGTATAAGCAAGGACGGCATTCGGAACCACCCCTGGTGAATCAGGAAACCTTTTCGGAGGTGGCGAGGAGCAGTCCAAGGGGGAGGTGCCTAAGGCCAGTGTGCCACGGCCTTTGCAATTATGATGCAAGAGCATTGAAAAAATGTATGCCTTCGTGGCCGCAGGCATCGGACCGCATCTGAGCGTCTGCATTGTGGTGTCAGGATGTGGCAGCTTTGGTAGCCGGGCTGAAGAGCAGCACGGAGAACGCTTTGAATTCCAGGCACAGCCTTGCACGGACTAGCATTGCAGACTTATTCTGCACGTTGCAGATGAAGCAAACCAGCCCAGGGTTCGTGGCGACCAATCGAATCGACATCGAATGCAGGTGCAGCCGCCTTGATGTGGAGCTGCCGCCATCATACCAGTGACTTGACATAGATGCAAGTGCTAGCGGCTAGCAAGTGCCTGCAGCTCCGATTCAGAGTTTGTCCGCCGGAGATCCGAGCACGAAGTCTAGGGCAGTCGAGTCCAGGGAATCATCAGTGAACCAACACTACCCGAAGATTGCAACTTTTCTTCATGGAATGAGACGCAGGAGCTCCACTCAGTGACAGGCAAACTGAGCATTTCGGAGGGTAATTGAGAAAACCTCACTGACCACATCGAGTTCAGGAATGTTCGACCACTGATAGAAGCTGCTGATACGGTTGCATGCAAACACATGGTTAAACAGTCGCACGCAGAACCCTCGAGTCTGAACGGAAGCAGCACTGGCTGATCTCACTTGGTTCCGACGGTGAGTAATTCTCTCCACATGTGCCCACCTTAAACAACCCTTCCTTCCGAGCACTGGACCCTGGTGAAGTGTAGATGTGACGGCACAGCCTGAAAACACATCGTTTCGAGTCCGCTCTCTGGGAGTGGAGGACAGAGTCGTCCAAGCTCCTAAGTTCTGTTGTTGGAGTTTAAGGCTCGGAGTGGAGGACAAGACCAGAGCATCTGCCCGGGTGACGGGCGACGAGCAGATGCTCGTCTGCCTTGGAACTTTGCAGTCTGTCCGATCTTTCCCGCATGAGGACGCGAGGTCGGGCATCTGGGTGTGCTGATCCCTTCCATTTGTTGTAGCTGGCCTGCACGATGCCAAGGAAAAAAGTGGTGCTGAAGGAGCTTCCACGTTGAATTGTTGCTTACCGTCGTCAGTGATTGAAATCAGGGTTTTACGTCGTTCAGACGTGACGTCTGAAGGTTCCGTTGCAAGTCCCGTGAATGAAGGAGGTGGCGAGAGGAGACCGCGAGTTGGCTCGCGTTTTTGACCCAGCATCAGGGAACGGGCTCCGGCACGTTTCTTGCGAAGTCGATCAGATGCGAATGACTGCGAGTGATTGCCTGTATGCAGTGAAACATGCAGTCGCCGCAGTTTCTTCAATGTGGGCCGAGGTCTTTGTCGAGATGCTGAGCATGGTGAAAGGTCTCGTAGTGGTTTTCCGGACACCGCAGTTGGAGAAGGCAGCCGCTTGCATCTGTCTGAAGATAGTCTGGGCTCCTGATCTTGTCTAGGCTGCCAAAAAAAGATGGCGGCTGACTGCCGACGAGGCCTGCAGCAACGCTGCCTGTCGACACTCGCAGTGTGGTTTAGTAAGGCACTCATGATTCACGATTGTGAGAGATGCACAGTCAGGACCTGTTGGAAAGGTGAGAGGATCCTCGGTGACTCAGGGTCGCGCTTTTATTTTGAATCGATGGCCCAAGGACAAAGACTCACCTGATAGCAGTCTCCACGGCTGGCACCCCATACCACAATAAATTGAAACTGCAACGTAGCCCCAGCATGAGTTCATGGTCGCTGTCGCATGCTTGCGCTGCCGGCTCGGGCTTCTTGCCCTGTCTTTGTCGGGAACGATATCTCTCCCGTGCCGAGGAAGCACGCAGTGCAAAAACTTCTTGCAATGATTCATTGTTGTACCGTACAAGAGGAATGGTGACAACACCAGCTAAGGCGGGGCTCAGAACAGCAACGGGAGAGGATGTCCGGTCTGCTCAAAAGCTGCCTGGAGGACACTACCGTTTGTAGTGCTGTTGAGCTCCAGCCCGAAGACTTACATGTGGAATCACTCCACTTGTGGAGCATGCAGGATGATGCCTGGGAGGTGGACAGCCACCCAGCTGCCTGGTCGAAGCTTGGGTCGAAATTGGGTCGAACGTTGCAGGTGCAGACTGCGGCCCTATGCGGACATGTTCTTAATTCCTCGCACTTGCTCGCAGCTGAGAAGCGCTTCGGCTGGCCCGGTGGACGGATCTCCGGAGATTCTGCAGGAGCAACGGGGAGGGGCTTCACAACCTGGCTTCCCACTTCCGCCTCACCTGGGAGGACCTCGTTCCCGACCTGAACTTGCAGACCCTGCAACGTGCTGCGCGATGCATCGCGTGGATGACCTTCACTTGCCGGCCACAGGCGGAACCCTCGAGTAGCTCCGAGAATTGCGCCGAGTGCCAGCATCTCCCAGCCGCAGAACTCCTTCGCTGTCGAAGTGTACATGGGTGGTGGCTTCTTGACGAAGAGGCGCAAGAGGAATCAAGGCAAAGGCTGAAAGTGAGAGCTCTTCCCTGGCCGTGAGGCTCGTGGATGGGATGGCTCGCGCCATTCAAGCCGCTCGGCTGGCGACACTCAGAAGCATGCTGCAGGCTCCGTCTTCCGAAAGTCTATGCAGTCGAAGCCGCGAGGCTGTTCGGGCTGATGAGATGGGCGGGCAAGCTTTGCCTGTCTGCGGCTCCAGGAGCTCTGCGTCTCAGGAGTGCCCACGGGGCCCGACCCCCCACCCCCAGCGCTCCCGAAACTTTTCCTTTCAGGAGCCTCCAGTGCTGTTGAGCTTCGACGGGAGGTCAGAAGCAATCGAGACTCGTTTGGTCTAGGGACTAGTGTGACCGGCTTTACGCTACAAGTGCTTGGCTGAAGACCTTGTGCCGAGGATGATTTCTTGAACGAGCAGCCAGCCACTCAGCGCATTCAGGACAGGCATCGAGACGTTCGAGTATGATGTTGGGCATATGTTGGCGTCAATTGCACGTAGCGACTCGTACGTACCTTTGAGGCACACGGCTTGGAGGTTAGTCGCCTCAGCGGGCAACCGCTGCCCCTCGCAAGACGCCTGCATCGGCATCTGCAGGCTGGCGAACGTTTGGCCATTGATGCATTCCCCTCTGCATACTGGGCAGGGGTCCTTGCCGAAGATGATTGCGGTGCATGGTTCTGCATATCCGAGTGAGCTTTGCCCAAGGCAAGGTCACGGCAGGGTAGAATGAAGGCTTGTTGGTGCAGCATCAGTCGGTCAAGCAGCCCATTCTGTCAGGGGCTGTGGACGTTCCATGGAAGGATCCTTTGATGTGCTGGACTGATCTCTTGACCCTGTGTCACCTCCCCTCGCTGACTCCATGCGGGAGGACTGTTTCCGGTGTCCTCGGACGCAGAGGAATCAGAGTACGCTGCGAGAGATTTGTGAAGAGCTGGCTGACAGGCCGGCGTTGCAGAAATGATAGCAAGCGAAGTTCTAAGCGAAGCTAGCCCCAGCTAGCGTTGGCTTTGAACTCCTTTGCCAAGCATGCGGTGTGCTTCTTTCGCACCTTGGTGCACACTTGTGGTTGCTGCGCCAAGGACGCTGGAGCTCGCCGTTATCGACACAGGTGGTCCGGCGATCGAAGAGTGGCACGTTCTCGACCCTGAGTCTGTGCAACGGGGAAGGGGGGTCGGAAGAGAGTCTGTCTGAAATGTGGCTATTGCGAACTGGGCTCAATGCAAGGAAACGCACTGTCGTCCGCGCAGTGTTTTTCTCATGAACATCAACTTGCCACTCCACGAGGTCGTTGCTCCTGTTGGATCGTATTGCGTTTTTTTGACTCGCTGTCTCAGATCGGCATGCCAGCTCTGCCAGGGCTGGATCGCAGATCGGCTGCTGGGCGCGGGCATGCCATGGAGCGAGGTCTTGTCTGGCACCCTCCGATGGGGATGGAGTCTTGGTTGCAGTAGCTTCCAGACGGCTGCTTTTTCCAGCACCGTAGTGCCTGCAAGGCTGACGTTGTCCGCACAAAACTCGAACCCACGTAGCTGTACACGGGGTTTACCGGGACGTGCTGGGCCGAGGGGCTATCCTCACATGCTCGGTTTTGTCGAGGCCTCTCGCCTGCATCTATGAGCTTTCGCCTCGCGACAAAGTCGACAGAATTCGACAGACATGTTCTAGTGTTGTGCCCAGGAAGCACGGTGGACGTATCTTGTGGACTTTTCACGGTGGTGACTCGCGAATACTACTGTCGTCTGCAATCACGGACTTCTGTTGCAGTTGTTTCACTGAAGCTGGCCTGACAGCACGGCTTTGCTGTGCTGGGAAGACCCGACACGATCGACACAGCGCATTGCCACAACAAGCGATTGCACAAGTGCAATTCGACCCCGTGCTGAGCGGTTCCGATTAAGCACATTACGCCGCTGCTGACAGGGGTCGGATATTCAGTAAGCACAGGTTTTGAGGCAAAATGACACACTCTAAACTCGACTCTGGACATCATTTGTGTTGATCAAAGGATATGTTCGAAAGACATGGGTCTTCATCACGTCTTTACTTCACCGTGAAGGCAATGGCAGGCAAAGAGCTCCCGCTTAGGCGACGGCTGCGGGCGTTTGGATGCCGGGTTCATCTGACCATGGGGGTGGCACTGCTTGGCATTTGGTGCTCGGGTCTGCTTTTTGCCGACGTGGCGAAGTCTGCGACAGCCTCGGAAGCGCCGGGCGATAGAGCTCTGTCCAGGGAGCCAAGAGGTCGAGGAAGGCTGAGAAGAAGAAGGTCACCTGAGGGACCTGCCGTCTCCGTCGAGACACCCAGCTTGCAAAGAGCCTTCAGGCTTGTTGATTGAAGCCTTAAATAGAGCAGTACCAGGATCCTCGAGGCTTCGAAGTGATGCTCAGCCCAGAACCATCTGAAATCAGTGGCCCCACTTCGTCAACAGATCCGTGACATGTGCAATCTTCACTGCCCATGGGCATCAGCTGCAGGAATCAGGGACGTTTACGTGACTTGGAGCAGCTTGCCCCAAACTCCTTGGAAGCAAAAATGGCTGCTGAAGACGTTCTGAAGCAGCCGGAGCTTCTCACAAGGGTCAAGGCCTGGTGCTGCCATTTCATCCGTTTCAGCCTTGCTGCCTTGCGTGTCAGGAGTCTCAGTCTTTCATCGCGGCGTTTGGCCGTCTTCAGCTGTGGCAGGAAGCTCTCCGTCTTCTAGAAGCAAAGCGCACGGGCACCAGAAGCCGCGGCGATGTGGTGCTGACAAACGCAGCCATGGTTGCCTGCAGCCAAGCCGGGGAGTGGGAGACCGTGCTAGCGCTGCTGTCTGGAGCACTAGCTCCTGACATGGTCTCTTACAACTTGGCAATGTCAGCCAGTTGCAACGCACGTGAATGGCAGAGGGTCCTAATGTTGCTCGATGACATGAATGCGGCTAAAAGACGCTGGGACTTCTCTACCTACAACACCACCATCACAGCCTGCGCACAGGGACGTCAGTGGGAACGAGGTGTTAGCACACTGAGCAACATGCTCCAGGTCGACTTGCAACCTACTTGGGTTTTGTACAATCTGGGCATAATCCTTGCCGGCGAGGGCTCTTTGTGGAGGACGGCAATGGGATACCTTGAGGATATGTGGGCTCGAGTAGTCATGCCCGATGCCTTGACTTACAGTTCTGTCATCTCCGTTTGTGAGAAAGCTGGTCAATGGGCAGAAGCTGTTCAGCTGGTATGCAGCATGCGCAAGAAGGGCCTTCCTGCCTCTCGATTGTTCCCTGATCACTCTTTGCATCATGTGACAACTTATGTGCATCTATGGTCTTGGCTTCAGCTTGATGGAGCCGTCACGATAGCTAAGGTAAAGGAACAAACTCTGCTTTCTGCGGTGCGAGCTTGTCAAAAGGCAGGGAAGGAAGCCTTTGCTGAAGAGACCTTCCCGGAGCTTGCGTTGGACATGCAGTAAAACTGCTAGATAAAAAGCATGACTCGGTGTGCTGCACCTGCAGTCGCCCTACAGTCCGCCAGTGTGTGTAGGTCAGAGAGCTAACGGTGAGTGAGACAGTCTGAGCAGCCACACCCCAGTGTCTCTCTGCTTGCAAGATCTGTGTTCGAACCGTTAATGTGGACACGAATTCTTAATGGCATGTGGCTTCTTGGTTCCGTGTGCGGCGGGTCTGCCGGGGTCTACTGGCGGCATCTACAGAGCATTCGTTTCTTCGCTGCGGTTGCTTGTTCAATAGATCCTGGAAGAGGAGTCTGACGTGCTTGAGGTTCTCGGCTGGCCGGTTTCCCTTGCCTCAAAGCGGTGCCACTACTATTGGCAGAAAAGCTACATGTTCGATTGTGCCTTGGGTTGCACAGCAAGGAAAAGCAGGTGCCCTCACTTCGGTGTGAGCTTGACTTGATCCCGTTCGCTTTTCGACTCGAACGTCCTCCGAATTTATTCACGCTTCCGCAGCTAGGTAATGATCGGGACGTGCTTTCGACACCCTCAGGTGTGCCAGGACGAGACGGCACGGATCCAAGTTGTTGAGTTGTTGTTACTTGTTGATGTCGTCCATCTCTGTAGTCGAAGCAAGATGGATTTTGCAGGAAGTGAACCTTCAAGATCCGTCTCCATGAGGTGAGTGGCCTGCACTGCACTGTTGTCAGCGATCTGCTGGCGGTCACTCCACGGGTCGAACTGGAGGATACCAGCACTAACGGCACCTTCCTGAATGACATCAAGCTGAAAAAGGCACATGATTCGTGCTACTTCGCAGCTTTGGCATGCTCGTAATAGTCGTAGTACGAACGACGATGCATCTGCCAGCTGGCCTCAGGGTGTCCTGGTTCCGCTGGCCGCTGGCGCTGTGATACGTCTGGGCGCCAGGCCTGAGCCACGCCCTCACGCTTTGAAGACGTCGAGCGGCTGGGCAGGATCCGATTCCGGTTGCAGCTGTGCACTGAGCCGCTTGTCCTTGCGGGTCGAGGTAGGCTGAAGGAGAAGGCACTGCAAGTGACCTGTGATGACATGGATACCCCTTGTGGCTGTGGGAGCAGGTCGGCAGAGCCTCCTGAACCTCGCACATCCCATCGCCAGGCGGCTTCCGGCTTCCAGCCATTCGCAGAGGGTGGCCACCAAGTCTGCAGTTCCAGTGTTCCTTGCCTGCTGTCTACAAGATGCTGGCTGTTGTAGACAACTACTTCACGAAGTACAGCTTGACAACGGGTTCTCGCTCCATGTGCTGCTTTCTCTTCGGCTCCTCCTCTGGCTCGCTACCAGTAGCTGTCTTTCTCTGACTTTCGTTTTGCGTCTTCTTGGGTCATCACTGTGAAACCTTAATCACCGCTCAAAAGTCAGTGCATGCAGGCGCTGCAGCGACTCAACCCATTGCAGCATGATGCTGACGATCCGGTGGAAGATGGTGATCCCGAGAAGGTGAAACTTCATTGCAATCAGGGTTGAGAAGGCTTTGCATGGCTTTGCTAACTATCAAGCAGATGGTTCTTCGGAGAATCTGTCACTCGTTTGTTGAGCTGCCATGAAGGTGGCGATAGCCGTGGAGTTGCCGCCACCGCCCATGATCGTCGGAACTGTGCAAGGCCTGCCGTTTGTGAGCGCTTCAGCTGCAAGAAGCTATGAGATGATCGTTTCGAGAACAATCTTTGGAAGGTAAGCCTGCAGAAGACCGTGGAAGGTGCATCTTGCATTTTACGATCAGTCGCAGTTGACACGGTCGCGGAGCGGTCGCGCGTTGCTTTGAGGTCAACGGCTGAAGGGACGGCGGCATGCAAGGACGAGGTCGAGGCCCGGGGCCCAAGTCTGCGAAGCGGTGAGAAGCGACATGTCGCGCCATGGCAGGCCTCAAAGCTGCAAGGTGGCCTCAGGGCAGAGGGTGCCGTGCCGTCACCTCGTCTCGTGCCTTTTTGCCCCTGGGAGGTCGCAGCCGATTGTTGGTACTCCCTGGCCACGTCCCTCCTCTGAAGCGCCCGCGACCAAGCGAGAGGACGACCTCTGCCAGCTGGGGCTTGGCCGTGGGCCCTCGAGCTTGTGCTCTGGAATATTGACTTGGCGCGTGGATGTGCCTGTCAGGATTGGTGGCTGAGAGGAGTTCGAGACTTTCGAGGTGGAGTTCGAGACTTTCGTTTGGCCTCTGTGTGGCTGCTGGAGTGTCCTCGTATGGCCTCGTGGAGAACCTGCGCGTGGCCACGAAGTCGAAGTGGAATTGCGGGACCGCGGCGGGCTGCGGCGGGGCTGAGGAGGCTCACTTCAGCTCCTTCTCACCATGTGCGACCTCGGCAGCTGCGATGGCGTCGAGTGGCAACGGCTGTGCGAGAAGTGCGAGATTCTGATAGATGAACAGGAGCTGCGAAGCCGAAGCTTCGGCTATCATTGTCGATTTGCAGTCGAAAACACACTACTACTTCAGAAAAGTCACATGGGTTCCTGTGCATTGCAAGAGATTCGTACCTGTGGCATGCAGCGGCGCATTTCGACGCAAACTTAGAGTGTCGTCACATCAGCTGTGGGGTCGTGGCAACCGTTCAGCATTCTGAAGTTGTGGCTACAGAACAATCACCTCGTTTGTGTCATGGCAGTATGGCATCAAGAGCTCAGTAACTTTAGTTGTTCATAGACTCTGAGCTTGTCATGAATGCCGGGGATGACATGCGCAACGACGAGTTCTCCTGGGCAGACGTCAGTGCAGAGCTTAGCTGAGGAAGAGCCCACCTCTCTCGTGTTCAGTCCCTGCTACTAAGTACACTAGGCATCCAGGCAGGCTCAAGACATGGCCAACCGCGACACGAAGTTTAATTAAGTCTGCGACTCGGCCGAAGAGTTGAAACGAGCATGTTTGGTTTAGAAATCCCGAAAACGTTGCCTGGGCAGCTTCCCCCGATTGACCAGCGCTTTTTTTGAATGGTTTGAATGCTTGCTTGGACACCGTCTCCAATCGGGATGTAGCCGCGACGGCCCCCAAGGTGTCGTCACCCTTCAGGACCGCTCCGGCCCTTCCGAGGCCTGGCCTGGAGCGGTCGTTAGGGGGTTCCTTCGGCGTTTCGACGGTTCCCTGGGGACTCCGGGAGTCCTCCTAAAGGGGCCCTCTTCCGGCCCTCGGTGACACAATGCTTTTTCAAGCCAATGCATGCACAGCAGCGCAAGAAAGCACAAACGACGCTAAGTATCAATGTCAGACTTCAGCACTCATGTACAGGCGACAGCCCATGAAATGATCCTTGGCAACCTTACGAGATGCGGAGTAAGTTCAGTTGTTAGCATTGTGGCTGCCTGCCCTTGTCTGCCTTTGTTTTATGAGACTTTGAGATGGCCACTGGGAAGTATGGCGCGTCACACACTCGCCCGAGTTCTCCTTAGTGAGACTCGCGTCGCCGTCAGTGCTAGGGTCAAGGCTTTGCTGAGGACTTCCTGCCCTTTTCGGTCCTGCCATCTGTTTTGGTTCCGGGCTTGCTCACTACTAGTTGCAGGCCTAGGGGTTTCCTGCTTGTTTTGGGTCCAGGGCTCCCCGGAAAATTTGTCAGGGATTTGTAGTTTCGTTTGCAGCTAAGACTTGTTGCAGCATATTGGCTACGAAATGGGGTCTTTCAGCTACGGTCTCTTCTCGCTTAGGACTGGGCCTAGACAAGAAAAGTAAAGAGACAAGGAACACATACTTTTCGCATTACAAAGCAAACCTTAGCTGTTGCTGCATGTTGTTGTGCTATACATTTCTTGGCAAGTCATATGGCTTGTTCATTGTTTTCTCTGCGCTGTGATGTGCAATTACAAAACATGTAAACCAAGAGCAGCAGACTCAGAGCAGATGCCTTAAACCGCATTCGGGAACCCAAATAGGGTATGTCCGCGTGAGCGAGAGACCGCGAGGACTAGTAGGGATGGGCGTGAGAGTGAGTGGGGGTTATCCTCCAACGATCGAGAGCCCGCGAGTCAAGGACGTGTGGTTCTTGAACACGTGATGCGAGCATGCTCGATTCGAGCACGATCCCGATGCCCGCACCTGCGATTTCAGCACACAAGCCGATGCAAGCACGTTAATTTTGTGAGAAGTTCAAAGTTTACTTCGTGCAGTGGTTTAGCGCAACTAAAGTTTATTTGTGATGAGGGGTTTTGATTTAGGAGTTTAGGGTGTGAATTCAATTTTTTCGTTTTACGGCAGGGGCTTCGTTTGGGTTTGACGGTGTTTGTGGTTTCAGGATCTAACGCATCTATATCGGGTCTATGAGTTTCAAATTTTATTGAATGCTGAGTTTAACGGCTTATTCTTCAGCCTAGATTTCGGGCTTTGAGGGTTTCCCGGTGTTAGGTAGTGGGAGCTTCGTTTTTTAGGGTTTAGAGTCTAGAGTTAAGGATGTCAGGGTTGAGCGCGTCTTGGTGGGGCTTGGACCCTGCAGGGTTTTGCTGTATTTTGCCGCTGCACGAATCCAGCTAGTCAGTGCTCAAATCAACCTGTGTGCAAATCTGCCGCTCAGTGTACGAATTTGGGTTTCTAGCGAGTTGTGTTTCTACAAATTTCAATCATGCCAATCGGTAAGGAATGTGTATGTGGATATATATATATATTATAATATTTAGAGGGGCTTTGGGGCTGGTTTTGAAAATTTGCAGCCAACCCACTAATCTTCTGTCTTGTGCTGCGAACAACCCTCCGGTTTAAAAGCGATTTTCAAACAAAGCCTATGACTATGCTTGAAAGCATGTTTGCACACGAACGAGAACGGGAATTGTGCAAACATGCGTAATATAGGACAGGAACGTGGGCGTTCCCACTTCTTGCACTTGCCCGCTCATTTGCCAACCCTCCGTGTGTGCAGTAATTGGTTTCTGTGAACCCTCCGTCCCATCAGGCACTCGCTTCCGTCAAACCACCACATGCGCACGGAATCCTTCGCAGTTGACCGACACGCGTCCCCCAAGAACACCACGCGCTCTACCCTTCCTTGTCAAAACTTCCGGAAGGCGGGAAAAGTCAGGATTGTCAAGCACTTCATATTCGATATCATGTATGATGTTTACGCACAACGGGTCTGTGCACTTGTTGGTCATACGCTGAGCTGGCTACCGAGCTGTCGACATTTTTTCATGTTATTTCCTGCTCTTCCAGGTGACGTGCACTGCCGAGGACTCTGTCGGAACAGAGTGAGCTGTTACTAGTAGCAAGTTTGAAGCTGCTTCGAGCTGCGGGGAGCTGAATGCCTATGTGTTCCCGTGCTTCATGTGTCGTCCATGTTTGAGGAGTCGTCCGACTGTTCGACCTCCGAAAGTGATATCGACCAGGACCATATTCACGTTCTGTCGCTTCAGGCACATATCATAGCAACGGTGCAGCAGGAGTTCTTCGACCTGCAGGAGGACGAGCGCGAAACGGATGTGACTGGGCACAGAAACAGCGAGGATTGTCGACACTCCTGTCGCGGCGGCTGAGCCAGTCAGTTGAGGTGACGGATGGCCTTCACCCCCTGGACTTCTTCCCCACAGAAAAGGCACGGAAGATTTCGACTGTAGCCGTGAAGGAGAAATTTGTTTTCATGAGGCCGACGAGACCGAGATCGCCTTGCCTCCTGCCTGGACATGGCATGACATGGCTCTTCGTTCTTGGGTCTTGTCGCCTTCGGACTGCAGGCCGAGCGTGGAGGAGGCCGACCTTTGCCGGTTCGTGCACTGGCATTGGCCTTCCTATAGCAATGTCAGGCGAAAGCTCAAATCGAAAAGATCAAAGCGAGGCGACGGCCACCGCGTGCAGTTTTTCGTAATCTGTGGTTCTGCATTGGCATAGGCGCCTGCACATCTCCGAGATTGCGCGACGCTACTCGGGTGCCTTGTCAGGTTTTTACACAGCTGGTCGGATGCATTTCGCCGTTTTTTGAGGTGCACAGAGCCATCAAGCTCAACACGACAGCAGAGTCTGCCACAAGGCACAGCCTCAGATGAGTAGACCAGTGCTGCCGTCCACCGGAGCCACAACTGCATCGGAGGCACCTATGCAGGTCTTACAGTCTGCTCTCCAAGGCCGCCTTCTTGCTCACGTGAAGCCAAATCATCATGAAACATGCTGTCGGACATACACGGACGAAGGACATGTGGATGATGCAAACAGATGTACCTGTTTGTGAATAAACAGTATATATATATACATACATACACATAGTGCGCACATATATATATATATATATGTATTACAAAATATACAAACATACATGTATGTATATGTATATATATATATATGCACATACACGAACACATGCAACATATGTATATATATATATATGTCTGTATATATATATATATGTATATATATATATATATGTATATATATATATATACACATATATTTCAATACACTGTATGCAGATGTGTGCATACATACATACATACAT
>CAJNDV010035147.1:13753-27133 GCA_905221635.1 Symbiodinium sp. CCMP2456
ACCTACATACCTACATACCTACGTACATACATACCTACATACCTCCATACCTACATACCTACATACCTACATACCTACGTACGTACTTACATAAATACATGCATGCATGCCTTTGCACACTATGTATGTTAGTGTTTGTAAAGGTTTTCGAATGGGGCAGGGACCCTTGAGAAACCAACGAGTGGAACCGCCTGTGCATACCGGTGACCTGCCCTGCTTCACAAGACCCTGGCAGCGGCCAGAAGTTGCTAGCCGCCTTTTTGCTAAATCGTGGATTCTGCTTGTGTTTGGCAGATCCCGTCGGCTTGTCCTTTGACAGTCTCCGGCAGAAAGGCAGGCTCTGAAACTCTGAGCGCTCCGCAGTGCTTCGGCATGTCCAGTGCTATGCCTGAAGTTGCAGCGACTGCAGGCATCGATGCAGACTTGACCAAGCTGAAGGCCTGTGTCACTTGAATCTCACTGCGAAGTCCGGCCTTGTCCGAGCAAGGCGAAAGCAAATTCGGCAAGCCTTTTGCTCGTGTCCTCTCGCAACAAACGATACTTTGTGAACCGTTTCGGATATCGACCTTTCCTGCACCAGCTTCAAACTCTCCACGCAGCACAGACATGGTTTCCCTCTTGGAAAGCCTCACGGTGCAAACGCTGGTTTTCGCCGGTCCTGGTGTTGGCGACGTTGCAGTGGCTTTGTTGTTGGTATGTTTCTGTTTCTTAGTGGCGCAACTGGGAGGCAGGACTTGCGAGAGAGGAAGCGCAGCGGGAGGAGCCGTCCCTTTGCACATATTTGTGAAGTTGTCTAGCAATCAGGCTGAGGGATGAGGAGAACTGGAGCTGTGGCAAGGGCGCATTTGACACTCGACTGTCTCTTTCTTCACTTGTGATTCTTTCAGCTCCTCAATCAAAGGAAGGGTTGCTTGATAATGGCAGCTATTGCAGACTTGACACACACACACACGCACAGCCGCTGCCGCTGCATTGAGCTTTGGCTTGTTTGCTCCAGGAGCTTTGGATGAAGTTCTTGTGTGGTCCGGCGCTCAACCATAGCGATGTCGCGATGTTTCTCTGTCACAAGCAGTCGCCGCACCCGAAAAGGTAATGATGCGCCAGTTGGTGGCGATGCTCTGCCATCTCCTGACGAGTTCTTGGGGACAAAAGGATATGTGTGATCAACAGCCGTGGCGATGATGACAGCTGTCTCAAATGCAAGATAGCTGTGTTCTCACAGCCATGACTTTTTACGCAACGTTCTTCTGCGATGCAAGTGCTGGGATAAGTAGGAAGTGGTCCGTATTAGTGTTTGTCACCTTCTTTAAAGGCGTCGTGTCATCCTGTCACTTGCAGCAGAGTGTACAAAACCAGGCCCTTCCCCGGCCGCCCATGTTGAAGCAAAGCACTAGCAGTCAGAAGCGACAACAGAATTGCCCTGGACGCTCCACACCGGACAGACGTGGTCCATGCAGTTCTGCGCGAGTCGGGGTTGGCACCGTTGGCACGTGCATGTTCGACTCTGCTGCCGTCTACTCAGACATGCGTGACCTCAAAGAAATTCGTTAAGTGCAGCTCCCCTTGCCTTGTAGAAGGCGCAGAGTGGCTGGGGAACTGTGTTCCTTTCCCCATACTTCCCCATCGGTTGAGTCTGTTTCGTTGTGCCAGCTCGGAGGCATTCTTCGACATGTCGCTCAGCCACGCTATGCTGCTGTCCCTGGAAGCATGATTATCGTACTAGAGTGGTTACTACATGGAGCTTGTGACATAGTTTTGGGTTCACGCGGCTACCGCAAGGTGCTGTTGTGTCCGTCTCACGTTTATAGCGGTGTGCCCTTGGGGCAGGAAGTTCGCAAGTGTGGTTTGGAGGGTTGAGTCGCCGCGCTAATAGCAAACGACGTCAGAGTGTCGGACGGCTTTGGTTTCAGCCAAAGTCCGCACTTGTAGACTGTTGATGTGTTTGTCAGGATGGAGCTTCTTGTTCCTTCATGTCACTGTTGAATTCTGTTGAACTCACCGTTGCTTGTCCGGTGCTTGTGCAAGCAAAGGCATGACAGTTACTGACACATGAGGCTGGGCTCATCATACATAGCAGCCGGATCGAGAGGAGATGAAGTTACACTGGATCCTGTGATGATGCTTGGCACGGGAGCATGTCGTTTGATATTTTATACCATCTGGTGTCAATTACGTGGCTGTGAAATTTGAAGGAAAGCCAGCCCCGGAGTGTCCGAAGCCATTACGGTTGCGCAGCCTGCAGCCAGCACACGCTGCAAGCTGCTTTCAGTTGCTGGGAGAAAGTCTTCGTGACAAAGCTCAGGCTGCACAAGACTGGCTTTTTCTTACCGGCCCATCTCCCCTGGTGGCAGCAACCGCGAGCCGGGCTTGGCTACGTAACCTGGCATTTCACCTGTTGTTCTAATTTTGCAGTTGGGTGGTAAATGGCCCTGGTAAGGTACTCTATTCATTTTTGGCCTCGCCACTGTTGCAATGATCTTGCAGATCCGTTCGGCACTCGCAGTGGGCTCGGTCACGGTTGCAGAATGGAAGTCTCATCATAGTGTGCCTTTCACAACTTGCTCGAGGCTATCTTGAAGCGAGGCATGAACCACCTGTCGAAGCTAGATGAACAGGCACCTTGTGCAATGTCAGCTGAAAGCCTCAGCACCTATGTGATATGTGACCTGTCCAGGTTCCACCGGAGACTTGGATGACAAGTGAAGTGTTCGTGAAGTTCTATCAGGTTGATACCGTCTGGTGGAAGATGTCTACATTAAGTGTACATTTTGGGGGAAGTACCACATCTTTCTATGGCCCAGGAACCCATGAGCCCTGCAGCTTTTCATGCGGCCGCAGAGGAGGACCGGAGTTTCCCCTGCAAGAGCGGGGCAGCGCTCGGGTGTCTGCAGGCCGCCTCGCTGCAGCGCCAGCGCCTCGCGGAGCACCGTCGCCGCCTGGCCCCTCAGGCCACGGATGCGAAGGCGAAGTGTTTTTTGCGCCACGGCGCCGCCTCTCTCGGCCAGTCCTCTCTGCGCCGTGCCCGCAGCGTGCCGCGGCCATCGCCAGTAAAGGCAGAATCGCGGCCACGGGCCCGCAGCGCCGACAGGCTCCAGACCCCATGGTGTCTCCACAGATTTCGCTGAAGAACTGAGATGCAGGTAATGCGGCTGCTGACCGTCTGAGTCATCCGTGGCAAAGCATACCAACTTCACTCTACATCTCAGCCTAACAGCAGAGTTAGTATGTTCTTCTTAGAGACTTGCTGGCTGGGCTGGCTTTACCACAAGATGGCAGAGATGGGCGATTCGCGTCTCACTGGATCTTGCCGAGCCTTGGGAAATGGTCCTGGCACTCACCGAGAAAAGCACCTGAATTTGGGTGTTTGCTGTGCAGATGCAGAGTATGAGTAAGGAGGTGCACATTGCTTTGTGTCACTTTCGGATGTGCTGCGGCAATCTCTTGTAGTCATGCTGTGACTCGCATGGCACGTTCTGAGTTGTGTGGTGCCGTTGGCCTCGTCATGCTTTCTGACCGCTCCACATCGCCTCTTAAGCTGGTTGTGCCGATGGTTCTCAGCGCCTTTCACCTTCGACAGGCCAAGGTGATCTCCTTCTCTGGCACGCAGAAGTCTGCCTTTGCCACAGAGGCTCGACGGCAACTGCTTGAGAAATTAGAGGGTAGATTTTATGCTCTCGTCGACAGAGCTGGGCCCGGTTTTTTTTTGTCTCCTCACGTTCGCTCTTGTCTGGGGCCCTTGCGAGGCCCTTGGTCTTCTGGTCCTCTGGTCCTCCGGTCATTTATCATTTTGTTTTAGCCTTGCCGCGGGTCGCCCGGGTCGCGGGCCACAGGCTGCGGGCCGTAAAAAGTTGGATTAGCAAATGAGATATATGATGAGTATTTATCGCTAAATGAGGCATCAGGGGGCGTGTTTGAGATATATTATGATGAACCGGAGTCGCCACATGATAAGAAGTATGATGGGAATCGCCACGTGATAAATGAAGTGCATGTCTAAGATGTATGATGAACAGCAGCAACAACACAATCTATCTGAACTGTTTGTTAAGTACACGTGTGTGTGTGTGTGTGCACGGCATGCAAAGTCATGTCTGCCCTCTCTAGTTTCTAAGTTTTCGCACGAACCATGCTAAGACCTCCCCAGGCATGCGTCAAGACACCATCGACAATCCTTCACACATAACCAGCTCCGCTTTGTCACCCCCCCGCCTAGAGTGTATAAAGCTCCAAGTTCGCTTCAACATCATGTCCTGCCAGCAGAAACAGCACGCATGTGGATCCTTTCAGCACCTGATAGAGGCATTGTGGGTGCAAACAGGGGCGGGGGCAGCCAGTTACTCAGCCGACCGCCGCTCTCCTTTTCAGCCCTGCCGCGGCCGCGGGTCTGTGAAAAGTTGGGGTTTAGCGAAAGTGCAGAATCGGAGTTGGCAAATGAGGCGGCGTGTTCAAGATATGTGATGAAGGGCCGCGTTTAAAATTTTTGACGAACCGGTCTCGCCCAACCGGTCTCGCCCAATGGGGGGAGGGGTGGCGTGTTTAAGATATATGATGAACCGGAAACACCACATGAGGAGCATGTTTAGGATACACTTATTATGATGAACGGGAAGCGCCATAGGAGGGGGGCGTGTTGAAGATATATGATGAGCCGTAATCGCCACATGAACGGGCGTGTTTAAGGTGTACGGTGAACCTGGATCGCCAAATGAGGGGCCATGTTTAAAAATATGATGAGCCGGACTAACCACATGATGGGGATTAAGATATATTATGATATGATGAGCCGGAATCGCTACATGAAGGGGCGTGCTTAAGATGTATGATGAACCGCAATCGAGAACTGATTTCGCGTGTTTAAGAAATATGACGAACCGTTTGGGGCAAAACAGGACCTTGCAAATTGCAATTCCCCAGCAGCTTGATGCAAAACAGTAGCAAATTCTACAATTTACAGTATTTGCAACCAAAAGAAGAGGCAATGAGATCGGGGACCGCCAGCGTTTGGAAAAAAATACCCTCCACCCGACAGAGCTGCACATGAGAAAGAATCACGCTGCGAGATCCCGTGGCTTACTTGTCGCTCGGCAAAGCCTGGTGCCTCCCAAAAGTCTTCAACACCACATAAGGGGTTTGTCTCTAGTGTGGCCAAGATGTAGCATATGGGTGCGTCGCACAGCTGAAGCCATGTTTGCGGCTTGCACACATGGCCTCCTTGCACAGCCACCCGGGCTGCTCGTGCAAGTCCCTGAGCCGACTCCCGCATGGTCATCCCGAACTGTGGCAGCATTTGGTAGTTGCATTTTGACCTGTTTCTGAAGTAAAGCCATGCTTGAGGATGGTGCTTGTCGAGTTTGCAGTGGATTGCACAATTGCACGATCTCGGGGGATATGGGGTGGGGGAAGAAGGCTTCACTCATTCTAAACCACGGTGTTAGAGGGCGAACTCCTCTCGTCACCAAGTGTTCCAGCCATACTGTCGCGAAAAACGGCACCAGTAACCATCTGACACCTTTGCATGCTCATGCGCCCGACAGCATGTTCAATTGCTATCTGCAGTCTATATTCTGCGAGCAGAGTATCGTTAAGTACGCCAGACAAGCGGCCCTCGGAACGTGAAACATGGTTTCTGCATCCAAAAAGGCCGTCTTGTCCCACACGTTTGACCGTGTGACCCGGCTTGGGCTGAGGCTGCGCACATCTGACAGCCAGGAGTCGGATTTCTTGGACTTTCTGTGCCGTCGTGGCTCTCTCGGCACGATGCAGGTGGAAGAGTCGAGGGGCGCGAGTGACTCGAGGCTCGGTTTCGCTGGCTGAGCTATTGGGCCCAGAACTGGCAGCAGACTGGCCGGAGCTGCAAGCTGTGGAGAGTGAGGGCCTTTCCGTCGTCGCTGCCGACTTGTTGGACTTAGATCGGTGCTTGAAGCTGGTGTCACAGGTCTTCCGTGTGTCGGATTCTGAAGAGGAGAGTGTAAAGAAGGGCATTGCTGGAAGGCTCGGGGCTCGTCGAAGTTTGGTGGGCCTTGATGCGGCCTCCCCGCGGCCTTTGCTCGCTCGACCAGCGCCGAAAGGATCTGACGAGCGGCCAGATTTGGGACTGGTGCTTTGCCTGGAGCGTCCAAGCACACAACCGGAAGACTTTGCCGGCTTGGTGGACTTATCCCTCTGGCCGGACGATGGCCGCATCCGAGCGCCTGGTGCAAAAACGAAGCCTGGCGTGGCCAGCAAGCCCTATGTGCTCAACCTTTGTGTTGACCCAGCCTACAGACGGAGGGGGCTGGCACGAAAGCTGATGGGCATCAGCGAGAGGCTAATGTGTGATATTTGGGGTGATAGCGAGGTGTGTTTGCATGTAGAAGATGACCAAATCGCAGCGAACGAGCTCTATGAAAGACTGGACTATGTCCCTGTGAAATACACGCTCCTTCGGCTGCAGAGTGCTTCAGACGGGTCGATATGTGACTCATCAATCTGGCGGTCCCTGCTCCGTACCCATACCAACTGCCTTGTTGCCTTGCACCTTGTGTTCATCTCGATTGTTCATGACTGTTCGAATTGCAACTGCCACATGCCGTATCAGTGGCGGGTCTTTTCCAACAGGACAGCACCATCTGAGGTACGACAAGGAATTTCCGTACACCAAGGCCTGGGGTAGGGCGCATGTGCAAAGCCTTGTTCTCTGGCTTGACGTTTATCGCAGGCAGAAGCAAAGGTCCTCCGGAACGCTGCTTGATTGCCTCTGCGAATCACGGAAAGATCGTGATTGGGTCACTCGGATCTTTCCAAGACGAGGTTACCTGGCGACGGAAGATGTTGCCAGCGCCGTCTCCAAACTCGCCAGCCCGAACAGGCAAGTGTGCTAGGTTCTGTGTCGGTCCCGGCAATGCAGAGTTGTTGGCTGCATCTTTTGAAAGGTGTGGCGCTGCCGGAGGGGCAGGCAGGGGAGCAGCTCTGTCGGATTCTTTCGAATCTGGCATGTGTGTAGTTCTGTGCAATGTATGAGCATCACGACACCCGGAACCTATCGCACATCCAGGCAATCCCTGCTGCAAGCGCTTTGGATCCGTACGACGACTTTATAGACCCAGACGACGATTTCGAAGATGAAGATGAGGTGCGGTTTATTCGTCAGCCCCGCTCTAGCCACGCTTTCCTTAATCGCTGGCATCTTAACCTGCAAGGACGACGACGAAGACGAAGACGAGGAGGATGCACGAAAATTGTTTGCCGGGTTTGCTGCATGAAATAACGAATTTCGGATCGTGCATGATCGTGCCGTGTGTGAAGAAGGGTACGGCACGTGGCAAGGTGGGTTCTAAGGGTGTCTCATTGCCATGGAGCACATGAGAAACTGGCCGGGTGATGATGCGGCAGCAAACTGGCTGCAAAGTCCTGCCAGGAAGTCCAAGACGATCCGGACACCTAGCTGAGATGGCGCTCTCGCGGTTTTTTTGGCTGTGGTGTGGGCTTCCGGCGGTAAAGCTTGCCACTAAATCTCGGCTGAAGAGCTTCCACGCCCACAGCTGAGGAAGACTTCGATTGGGTCTCTTCGCTGATGAAGTGACGTACTCGATGTATGGGACCGTTGGTGCCTCCTTCGCTAGCGAGCACTGACTGGGAGCGGAGATTCGGATGCCTCGGCCCGCGGCCCTCGGCCCCTCCCCTCGGCGTTCGGCCCCTCGGCCCTCTTGAAGCCGACGTGCTCGACGACCGCCGCGGAACCACAAGACGTGCGTGTCCGAAAAGGGGCCACCTGTCGTCTTGTCGGAGTCACTCAGAAAGCCTTCCGCAAGCCGCAGGTTTCCGGTCCTTCCAAGTTTCTCAAAAAAATTGAGGCACGGCATGGCAGGGCACTTGTGGATCGAAGTTTGCTTCGCATCTGACGGCATGATTGGAGCCCTCACCTGTGGCAGCGCTTTCATGCAGGATTTGGACTGCAAATGCCTTGTCGTTGTGGCACCCGAGCTGGCAGCAAGCTCAGGGAACGGACGGAGAGACGGAACCATCAACAGGATGCCAGAAGCATCTACCCTAGGAAGTGTTGAGGGTTCTAGACTTTGAACCTGCATGTGTGGCCAGTTTGCTTTTTCTGCTGCCGACACCAATATAAGGAACAGCTTCGCACCATTGCAGACTTGAGCAAAGATGCGGAGGATCAGTTGCTGCCTCGGTGTTATTGCGTCAAGTGCCTGCAGCCTTGTGCCAATACGAGAAGTCCGAGTGGCCGAAGCATGCAGAAGTGCAGAAGAGATTGTGCACACTTCCCCAACTAGCTTGGCTTGAACTGCTCGAGGATGGGAATCATCCTCCTCAACGCTCGAATACACGGCCTGCAGCTCTTTGCTGTTGGGTTCTGCATAGACACGGCGTTGCGCTTGCCCTGTCCCGCATGGCCAGACAAAACTTATCGTAGGACCTTCGTGTTCGTTCGTTTCTTGTCCTCTACTGCCTTGTCCTTGCTTCTGCTTGGCACGGCCAGGTAACAAGAGCCGTAAGGCAAAAAAGATTCCTCCGAGGTACGGGTCTTACAATAACGGATCGGCAAATGCTTTGTAGCATGGCGAGGTTGTCGGACGGAGATTGCACGCAAAAGCCCTTCAATGCCCAAGGTTGTTGGAATACTTGCAGAAGGAGTTCGAACCATCGTACCACGTCCGCTTTCTTGAACAGAAGTGGGGACCTCACTGCAGAACCACTGCCGCAACGTAGGTCTCGAATAGAGGTATGTGAAGTGATACAAAGAGTGGTGGAAGATCTCCATGGTACCCAGCCACCAGGGGTAGCTGGTGTTGAAGTGTAGATATCAGTGTAGGCAAGCCAACTATATCGAAGATGGCCAAATATTATGAAGTCTGAGGGTAAGGTCATGTTGCGAGGAAGTGGCCGGACAACAGCATCATTTTCAGGCAGATCTGCCCTGATGGAGAGGCCTGCTTTCGGCTTTCAGAGTGCTCGCTGCATGCAGCCACACGGCTTGTATGCGCCCTTTGCGCCTTCCCGTAGCTGGCTGTTGAGTACTTTCTTCCGCACGCAGTTTCGCGAGCAGGAGTTCCGTTCAAGTCCGTCCATCTGCCTTGGGCTGGATGGGGCTTCAATCAGCATTCATTGCTCTCTGCACACTGCTCTTACGCATGCATGCCTACGGCCTGGGAAGTACTGGAGTATCACGGCCTTTGGCGCAAGAAGGATTACGCCTGTCGGAAGTCTTCCGATTTTTGGGCTGCTGGGGGTTTGCAGTCGAGTTGCTGATCGTTCGTGAAGATTGCCTGAATCTTGCAAAGGCGCAGGCGCTAGCCGGGCTTCAGGGCAAGAGACATAACAAATCATCGCAGCACAGCTTGCCGTATCCGACAAGCTGATGACTGGTAATCTGCTGCAAGCAGCAGGAAAGTGGGCGTTTGCAACAACTCCACTGCACTTGCCTTGTGCAGGGACCCTGGATTGTCGCGGTGCAGCGAGAGCTGGTTGGAGGAGCGGTGGTGACCAATGAGGCGACTCTGTCCCGCGCTTGTAGCAACGAAGTTCACGGAAAAGTTCACGGTCAGTTGGGGTCTGGCAGCGCAGCTTGACCCAGCTTGCCTACTGCAGTTGCCAGGTTCTCCGGTCTGACCATGAGTTCGGTGCTCAGATGTCCGCTGCATCCCAGTGATGCCACCGCCCAGAAGCCTGGAGGCCAAGCGAAGACGAGATCAGCGAGGCGTTCGATCGCTCCCCGGCCGTGATCAGCTTTCGCTTCTCCTCTGACGCTCAGACATAGGTTCGCATGTGGTTTGGAACGCAAAGCTACATTGTAAGGCTATGAGGCGAGCGACAAAGATCCGTCATCCCCGTCGTCGTTGCAGGGATGAGCTGTTCTGCTCTGCACTCCGCTGCTTTGTGTTGATCCTCCGCTCGATCGATGACACAGCTCATATTGCTCTCGTGATTTCTGCTTCTACAGTGAGTCTGCTTTGAGCCTCAATATGCAATTGGATTGCTATGGCTTCATGTCATGGTGGTACAGTAGCTAGGATGCCGAACCTTGAGCCAATGCTGCCGTGTCTTCGAGTCCAGCCCCTAAGTCTGTGACGACAGCCATGGACCGCACCAGAAACCTGGACAATTACTTGCCACCAGCTTCCAGCGGTAGCACCGTGGGCTCCTCGGGATCGCAGGAGAAATGTGTAGGAGAATTTAGTACCATTTACATGTGTGTGTGTGTGTGTGGGCTCTCTGTGCTCGTTCCAGGTTTGCATGCCAAGCATCTAGCGACACTAGCGTGTTCAGGCCATTGCTGGTATCGTTCTATGGATCGTTGCCGGGATCTGCCTCCTGTTGACCTTCCGTCTGATGCCCAGCCAAATCAATCATGTCCTTCAACGCCGGGCTCTCCGTTTGAGTGAAGACAAGCTACGTGTTCAAGCAACAATGCAGAACGCAAACTCAGAAGCTGAAGCTGAGCGGTCAGGCAGCGCCACGGCTGTTCAGCAGTGTGTTCAAGCCTGCGGCGCAAGCCTCAGACCTGAGACCGAGAGTTGCCCAGCATCGCGGAACACATGGCTGTCACGAAAGCTAGCTCCGTCGGTTGACAGATTTGATGCATTGCCTAAGAGAGTATTTCACGTTCACCGCGGACTTCTTGTCCGACTCGTCGTTGACAAGCACAGGCATCGACCGAGTTTGTATCGACATGTATCGACCGAGTGTGTATGAGTACTCACATTCGCTTACCAGCATGTGCTCGGATTTGCAATACACCGCTGCCAATTCACTCCCCCTAGTCGTCCGCTCTGCTCTCGAGTCAAGGGATATCAAGGGATCACAGAAGAAGACACCATGCCGTCACGACGGACATGAGTTTTTGCTGCGAATTTTCAACAGGAGGTGGCTGCGTGGAAGTCGGAGGGCGCCATGTCGAGTGCGGAGGTCATGGAGAGGCACTCGCTGGTCAGGATGACTAACAAAGAGCGAATGTTCAGCTGGGATGCTTCAAGCCCTGAGACGTAGACGACGTAGACGTGTTCCATCACGATCTTCGCGGCCAGGCTTGCTTCGATTTTTGCCGAACGCAGCGAGACGAGAAGGCAACAGCGGTGCACTTGCACGTTCAACAAGTGCTTCCGATCATAGACGAACCCTAGAATGCAAGGCTTGCATCCAGAAGCGCCATTGTATTGAAGAAGCGGACAAGGAATGGCACAAGGTCCAGGCTTGCGTCATTGCTTGCAGAGAGCAGTCTGTGGGTCAGCTTGGAAGCCCCACAGTGGACTAGGCCTGCGAGAAGGAGCAGGAGTGCGATTTGCAGGGCCTGCTAGGCTTCGACAGCCGTTGAGCTTGATGTTGTGATAGTTTGTACGCAGATGGAAACTAGAATCTAGAATCTCCTCGCTGGCTCTGTGTCAGCGTGTGTCTAGCCACCGAGCTCCTTCTATGCTGGTCTGGCCTGTCAAGTGCTTTCATGCTCTCGTCGCGGCGCATATCATAGCGAGCAGGCACGGGAAAGGGCTTTGAACTGATGTCGGTGCTCGCATCAGTGCTGCTGCACCCTCGGTTGCTTTCGAGCGCTTGCAACAAGCATCCGAACGGCTCCTCAGGCCTGTGCTGGGCACGATTTGCCTCAGCCTCTTTCAGGCTGCGATGGGGTTGGTGCTGAGCAGCGACTCCTGAAAGACATGTCATCAGGAACCTTTCCAGATGGATGCCTCCGTTTTGAGGCCAATGGCAGACTTAGGATCCCTGCACCTAGTTTCAAGATCCCTCTGAAGTGGCAGGGACCTGTACTGCTCGGACTACGTTGCCCGGGCCATGTGGCTGTTTGGAGCGGGTTGGGATCCGAAAGGGCAGGGGTCAGTCCTCCGTCCGCACGGGCTTTCAGGTCTCAGGCAGATCTCGGTTTTCTTGCTCGGAGGAGTCTTGCTGACCCTCTATGTGGCATGGCTTCTGATTGCCGCTCGATGTAATCGAATGTAGGCATCCCTTGAATGGGGAAATTGGGCCTGATGGTCTGCGCCACCAGGCTACATTCAGCCCCAGCAGTGAAGAGGAGGGTGCCTTGGTGGAGCCCTTGCTGGCAATGATGGAATCAAGTTGTGCGTGTGAGGCCTTATGCCGTCCTGCCAAGCTCAATCTGAGGAAGTAGTGGCCGGTGCCTTCGCGCTGACGGTGAACTGTGGTGCGTGCTTCTGCATCAGTCTGGCGAGGTGGGGCTTCATCACCGTAGTGGTTGGTCCTAGGACTACATGAGAAGGAATTACGGCCATATCCATTGATGGAACGTAGTTGCTGGAAGGTGCTGCTTGGCCCCGAACGGATACGAGAAGTTGCCGCAGCGGTCGTGATGTGCCCGCCAGATCCTGCAGCTACAGAGGATGTTCCGGGTGGTGAGCAACAAGTGCACAACATTTGGATAAGCGCATCTGGGAGAGTGGACTACACAATCCCAAGAGAAGAAACGACCTCACTAGCAGAGCAGTGCAGGTGTACTTGTAGCAAGAATTGGCGGCTCCTAGAGCCCCTTTGCAGCCGCAGAAGCGCTGCATCTTCCGCCCTGTTCCCGCGCCGGTGACTCATAGATCTGGCAACCACTCCGACAAGTCTAGATCTTGAGCGATATGCTGAAACCTGCCGCGTGGCTGGGCGAATTCGTGAAGCTGTCCTGAAACAAGGGGACTGCTGTTCTGCACGTGCGGGTGCTGAAGACTGTTGGAGTTGGGGTCCGAGGTTTTTCCAGGACACTGCGCCTGCCCGGACCAGATGATAATGCCAAGTGAGGACGCCACGCCTTCCCCCAGCACCTGGGGAGTGGGGGAGTTGGCTGTCGCATGGTCACGCTTAGAGGCACAAGACCCTCTCAAACGAAAGCTGCTGCCTACACGAAAACAGGACTTTTTGGTCACAGCCTGTCATTCTTCGAATGAAAGCAGACGATCAAGTCGCCAGGTCTGACACTATTGCTGAGTTCCTCCGCAAGGAGCGATCAACCTTACACTCGCAGTTCAAATCCGAGCGCTTGCTGCCAGGACAGGAACAGTTGAGCTTCAATGCCATGGTTTCCAGCAGCCGTGACGCGCGGATGTTCGAGACAATTGGCGCAAGAAACCGCTTCTCTGTGCATGTGGTGGAGTTGCTCCACGGAGACCAATGTCAATCTGGATAGTCAGTACTGTTCAAGTGCTGTGCCCGCAAATGCAAGCAGTATTTGTCCAACGTAGTGTATTGTCGGCCTAAGCTCTTGGTTTGCAGAGAGCTCTTGAGAACGAAGCGCGACCATTTCCTTGTCGTGTTGTAAAGAGATGAACGAACGAACACACACACACACACACACACACTCACACACACACACACACACACACACACACACACACACACACACTCACACACACTCACACACACACACACACACAC
>CAJNDV010035149.1:1778-26364 GCA_905221635.1 Symbiodinium sp. CCMP2456
CATCGCCCACCCCTATAGTCCAGAAAGGGCTACCATAAGGGTTTGGGGTGTAGGGGCCATAATAATTAGAATAGGGTTTTGGGGCATATTATACTATAAATACAATAATAAGGAACCCCCAAAATAGTATAGGTAGTGATTAAGGCCCCCATATTTGGCCTCAAGGTTCGGAGTCTGAGGCTTTAGCTTTTGACACTGAAGCTGTAAGGTTCAAGGTTCTGGGCTTCGGGCGTTGGGCTGAGGCTTTGGGGTGCTCAAGGCGTGCAGTTGCGGCCTATCGTTTCTGTTTTACCTGCTGATGAGGCACCTGGTCACAACGGTCACAACCCTAAACCCTAAACCCATTGGGGTTAGGGTTATTTTTTGAATGTGAGGGACCTTATTACTGCCCGCCCGAGAAGGGGCACACACTACTGCTGAGTCTGCATGTTAGCAGAGACAGAGGAAAACAAGAGCACACCACTCAGATGTGCTTCGAAGCCAAGGGCTTGGGCTTCGCAGCTTGGGTCTATGACCTTACATGAACCTTAAACCCTAAACCCTGTGGTTCAGGGTTACGGCTAGAGCTGGAGGTTCAGGCGAGTTGAGAAGCGCAATCCCACTCTATGGTTGATGATATGGCGGACCCAATGTAGGTCCCTAAACCCCGAACCCTAGCAACCCTAAACTCTAAACCGTAAACCCTGAAAACCCTGAACCCTAAACCCGAAACCCTAAAACCCTAAGCCGTCCCTATCTCTGTGCCGAAGTTCATCTGCAATCGGGCGTTCTGATCAGGATGGTTCAAGGTTCCGGGCTCACGGTTTAGGGCTTCAGTCTTTTTGGGCTTAGGGTTTGGGGTTTTTGGGGTTTGGGGCTTGGGGTTCAGGGTTTCAGGGCTTTTGGGTTTGAGGTTTTTGGGGTTTGGGGCTTGGGGTTCAGGGTTTCAGGGCTTTTGGGTTTGGGGTTTTTGGGGTTTAGGGCTTGGGGTTCAGGGCTTTAGGGTTTGGGGTTCAGAGAGGTTGGAGGGTATAGGGTGTCTTGGGAAGTATGCTGAGGCGCAATTCTCCAGACATTGAGGGGACATATCACAACACCAACTAGCGTCAACGAACTATGAACACCACAAAAGAAAACCCTAAACCTAATGACCCAATTCAGACTCCCCTCAACCCTAAATCCTAAGGGCCTCTGCCAGAACTGCTGGACGATGCCAGCCTGGACCACGGCTTGCTCGCCCTGGTACGAACGGTGTCGAGTTTCGGGGCTGAGGCTCTAGGGTTTAGGGCTTAAGGTTTAGCGTCTTGGGCAGAGGACGGTTCAGGGTTTAGGGTTTAGGGTGGCGATGTAGGGCCTAGAAAATTGCCAACACTATTTTGGGGGCTCCTTGCTATAATCATAGTATAGTGGGCCCCAAAACCCTATTCTAATTAAATTCGTAAGGCCCCCTATATTATGGGGTTTCAGGGTTTGGCTCTAGGTCATGAAACCCTAAACCAAGAACCCTAAACCCTATGCAGGGTCTAGGGTTTAAGATCAAGGGCCAGTTTAGGGTCTATGCGCTTAGGGTTCTGGGGTTCGGGTCGAACCGCGAGGAAGGCTCCTTAAGGGCTCTATAAAGGTTCTTCATCGGTTTAGGGTTTTAGGGTTTCTAGAGTTAGGTGCCTTTAAGTGCTGATGTTAAGGTGTGGCAAGCAACAATCAGAAATGCCTGCGTTGCACCAGCTCAGGGAAGGATTTTCGGGAATGTTGATACCCCCTGAACCCTAAACCCTGGTCCAGTGGCTGAGCCCTCAGCCCCACCTTGCTAAGACTTTACGGAACCGTTACGAAAACCCCTTTTAAAAACCCTTGCGAGAGCGGGTGCGAGAACTCCTATCATACTGAGCCCTGTCGCTGTATCCTGCCTGTAGAACCTCTTATAGAACACCTAGCAAAACCCTGAACCCTAAACCCTCAAAACCCCGAAAGAACCTCTGACAGAAACCTCTCAGGAGAACCGGACTTCTGCAAGTCGTTGTTTCCAAGCCTCACACTTATTCTTGTACCAGCTCTAGCTTGCTTTCAATCTCTAGGCCCCCAGGGATCTAGAAGGGTCTAGGGTTTATGGGGGGTTCGAGGGTTTAGAAGCATTTGTGGGGCCTTGAAAGTAGATCCTTTTGGGGTCATAGCGGGGCTTTTTAAACTCAGTGGCTCATCTAATCAGGATCCTTCTTTTGTCCCATGCCGGCTCTATTTGGGTACTGCCCGCATACAGTAGCAGCCTAGAATAAGGGTACTACTAAGGGCCTAAGATGTCCATATTATGAATATTCATGAACTGTTACTGAGTGGGGGTAGTATCCAAGCTCTATTGCCCCATGTCAGCTCTTTAGGGAGTCTAAAAATGAACTGCAGATGGCTCTGAGTTGAGGCTTCCTGGGCTTAGGTAAGGAGATAGGACGCAATGTAGGGGCCTTAAGAATTAGAATGGGGCTTCAGGGTGATATTTTTTACTATAACTACAGCAAGGAACCCCTCATAGTATTGGTAATCATTTAGGCCCCTATAGTAGGGCGAAGGGTTTGGGTTTGGGGTTGAGGGTTGGGCTTTTATGGAAATTCAGCAAGTGAGCACAGGGGCCCTTGACAGGGCTCACCCAAAAAGTCAACAACGCAGCCAAGCTGTATTCCAGGCTTAAAGACTTGGACCCCAAAACCCTGATGCCTAAACTCTGAATCCCTAAACCCCAATCCCCTAAACCTACGCCCTTGCCTTACAAAGCCATACAAACCCGACTCTCTGAACCCTACGTAACCGAAACCCGTAATGTAGGGCCTAAGGTTTAAAACAGGGTTTGGGGGTTCCTTGAAGGGTTCTGTAAGGGCTACTATAAGGGTTCGGGGTGTAGGGGCCTTAGCAATTAGAATAGGGTTTTGGGGTATATTATACTATTTGTGATAATTTAGGCCTCTATATTACCTAGATACAGGAAATCAGACCGAGGAATCCTAAAATCTAAAAACCCCACCCTTAACCCCGAAGCCTTATGCAACCCCAAAGCCTACAACCAGACACGAACTCCTGAACCATGAATCCCAAACCCGAAACCCCAAGCCCTACCAGAAGCTCCACACGGCCTGCAGCATGTTGTAGTGGCTTCCCAGACCTATGGCAACCTCCAAGTCGTACGTTTCAAGGGCGCCAGGGATGCCCCGTCTAGGGTTTGGGCGTCTGAAGGGAGCCGGGATTGAGGATGTGGGAGCCGTACGGTTCAGGTTGCGAACCTTTTTGCAGCTCTAGAGATGCTGGCGACGGTTGCAGCATGCACATGGGTAGTTCTCTGAAGTAGGGCCCCGTAATAGGTCCCAATGTAGTACGGCACTCTTATAAAAAAAGGCCCTAAAAGGAACCCTAATTTAGGGAATTACCCACACGAAGGCGTGTGCAGGCCATAACACGTCACAAGATGCAGTGTTCGTAGCGGGGCCTTCCTAATCAGAATAGGGCTTTGGGTTATAATAGAGTATATTTGTGAACAGGAACCAGAGAGAATCATCTTGGTAATTGTTCAGGCCCCTGTATTCGCAATGCCAGTCGGCGCCTCCATCTGCTTGCAGTATCTCGCGTTGACGTCCTTCGCACCTGCAAACCTGGCATTGGCAAGGAATACCTGCTTGGAAAGAATACTATGTTCTCGTTCCTCCGTATTCGCTTACTAGCTGATTAGTAACGCATACCGATTGTTCTCGCCAGAGGCATGTTACGACTACTTGATAGTGCTTGTGAAAAAAATGTATTATTATCACGATCATCAGTATTAGTAATGTTATTATTATCAGCAGTATTACAATTACATCCTGTCCAAGTTGGGGTACGAGGTAGCTGTGGTAGCGTCAGATAATAATGTAGGGGCGTAAAGTTAAATAATTAGAATAGGGTTGGGGGGTTTATTATAATCTAATCATTATAAGGAACCGCCAAAAATAGTATTGGTAATTATGTAGGCCCCTTTATTCATTTAAATAGATAGCAGAAATCAGATCGAGGAATCCTAAAATCTAAAAACCCCACCCTAAACCCCAAACTCTACATCCTCGAAATTGCTGATAGAACCCTTCTGGAACCCGAAAGCCTACACCCTGACACGAACCCCTACACCATCGAAATGCCCCAAAGAACCACCCAAAATAGTCCCTACCCCTTAAACCCTATTCCTACATGGAAGCCCCAAAATAGTATTGGTAAAGTTTCTTAGCCCCTTTATTGTTCTGCAGCAAAGAGACTCCTGAGAGTCCGGTGCCAAGACCATCAGCGCTGGCCCTGCGAAAACGCCGGGCCTAAAAGCCAGGCTTCAGGCGGGATAGGGATTGGGGTTTGGTGAGAATGGTGGTTGGGAGTATTAGGGTTTAGGGGTTTAGAGGTGTTGGTGTTGAGGGGTTTAGGGGTTTAGGGGTTAGGGTTTGGGGGTTTAGAGGTTTTGGGGTTCATGGCTTGGGGTTTCGGGTTTCGTTGCTCAGGCTTAGGTTGTTATTCCCGATCTTGATACTAAACGATTATTCCGATTATGGCATCTAGTATTATTGCTAAACTACCATACCTCTCATCATTAGAGGTGAGTGCAAGGATTCAGTGCGTCATGTCAGCGGCGTGCAAGGCCCATCCAAAGGCCTGAACCCTGTGAACCTTAAGTTTAGCCTCAAATCCTACACCCCATACCGGCACCCCCAAACAACAAACTCCAAACCCGAACCCCTGAACCCTGAACAACAAAAAACACAAAGCCCTATAAGCCCTAAACCCCCAAGGCCGGGACGGCTCCCATGGATTACCAAGGTGGTGGAGCCTCTCGATGTTCTTGCCTGAGCGCTTCACCTCGGGCATGGTGGAGGGTTCAGGGTTGAGGGTTTAGGGTCTCGGGTTTAGGGTTTAGGGTGCATTGAGTGTTTGGGGGCAGTCTACACCATAAGCTAAAGTGGAAAACGATCCCGCAGCAGAACTTGCTGTCGCAAACCCTTGTATACAATGCTACATCGTATTACGCCACAGTATAAAGACTGCTATAGCTAACCATGATTCAATCACAGTATAGTTCTATAGTCCTGAACCCCAGGCAGTACAACTAAATTGGAGTACTTGGCAGTCATGAATGCGTAAGCCTGCAGATCTCGCACCATGCCTGCCGATGCTGCCGAGCCCTGGGCTATATGAGCAAACAGCTCGGCGGGCCTCGGCGAACAGGCCCTAAACCCTCAACCCTAAACCTTGTGGCGTAGGGAAATCAAGGTTTCGGATTGTCAGGTCTAGGGTGTCGTTTATGGTTCAGGGCGTTAGGGCAAGACCTAAAGACTAAAACTCCAAGCAACATGAAGCTCACAGCCTATATACACCCAACGCCTGAATTGATTGCTGTGCCTTTTGCCCAAACCCTAAACCCTAAACTCTAAAACCCTAAACCCCAAGTTACTAAGCCCTAAACCCTCAAACCCTAAACCGCTCAGTCCCTGAGCCTACGAGCCTAGTTGCATCGGAGGGGCAGCCCTTTCTGATTCAGCGCAGTGAAGGCACGCTGACGCAATGCATCCACATCTATGCCTCGGGACTGCTTCTGAGGGTTTAGGGTTTGGGGTTTAGGGTTTTTCGGGTTTGTGTTTTAGGGTTTAAAGGATGGGAGCAGCTTAATCGTGCCTTCTGCTGAAGCTTGCAATACCCATGCTACATAGCTGCTGCGTCACAGGGGGCTCAACGAATCAGCATGCTATGAGAACCAGACATCAACATGGGTAATACAGAGGCCTTAATAATTAGAATAGGGTTTTGGGGCCCCTTGTACTACAAATATAATAAGGAACCCCCAAAATAGTGTACGTAATTATCTAAGGCCCTATATTAGCTCTCAAATTTAGGAGCCTTTTTGGTTCTCAAATCTCGTACGGCAGCACCCTTGTTAAAAAGGACCCTAAAAGGGACGGCGCATCTCGCCTTTTGTGAATTGCGCCGCTATGTGGGTAGTTCTCTGAAGTTTAGAGACCTACCCACATAGTGGTGCAATACACAAAAGGCGTGATACGCCGTACACTCCGAAGCCTATACCCGAGGCTCCAAATGCGTGAAACTCCCAATATAGGGGCCTTGTTAATTCGAACAGGGCTTTGGGGGACACTAACTATTACAAATTATTCCGACCCTTATATAATTACCGTAATAACACGAAACCCTAAACTCTCAACCGCAAACCCTCAACTCCTTGAAACCAACCAGGGGATCGACTCTGCGAAGCCTGTCTCGCAAGATTCAGCTCCACTGCCTCCTCAGAAATAATTTCGAGAAGGTTTAGTGCTTAAGGTTTAGGCTTTAAAATGAAGGGTCTTTTTCACAGGCTGCCCGAAGGAGGTTCCGGTGAGGCTTTGTGAAGGTTTTGCAGGCTTCTTTGTTTACCGGGAAAGCCGACTAGGTTTAGTATTGGGTGGCCTCCTCAGCCAGGCGCACCGACGCCTAAACAGTATGTCCTTCGGTCCTTCAACCCCAAGGCAAGACAAGAACTCGTTAGCCTTTCGAGTCTCCGGTATAGGGTTTTAGTGGGTTTAGGGCTTCGGGCTCCTGGAGCGAAGAGAGATGAATCGCTTTGATGCAGCAAGTCTACTTAACATCCCCTCTGACCAATATAGAAATTGCTCACATTCAATAGCCCATCCTGCTAAACCGAGTTATCTAATGGCTAACGGCTAAAGGAGCATCCATAGAGCAGGGGATTGGCAGCCCTCGCCCCGTTTGGTCTTCTGGTGGTCTCCTGATTGTCTCTTTGGGGTCTCCTGCTGGTCTGCTCGTGGTGTCCTGTCAGTCGTGGTGGTGGTGGTGGTGGTGTTGGTGGTGGTGGTGGTGGTGGCTGTCGTCGTGGTCGCAGTGGTCGCTGCGGTGGTCCTGAGGTGGTGGTCATCTTGGTCGTCGTGGTGCTCGATCGCTGTTTGGGGATCTACTCTGGCATGATTAAATGCAATGTTGATGCAATCACCCGATTGCACACTAGCTCTACGGCCCTGGGGGCCCTCCCAAACCCAACGCGAAAGCACTCGTCCCCCGTTTAGAGTAGTGTAGGGGCCTTAGTAACTAGAACAGAGTGTTTGGGGTATAATATATACCAAAAACGATAATAACGAACCCCCTCTTGGTATGGGTAAATTATCTGAGCCCCTAATTTTTAGGGTTTAGTTAGCAGGTCAGGGTAGGGCAAGGTTTAAGGCTGAAGGCACCCTAGGGTTCCTGACTTGCCATGGCCGCCGAACTAGATCGGTTTAGGGTTCAGGGGTTTAGGGTTTAGGGTTTCAGGGTTTACGGTTTAAGGGTTTAGGGCTTTAGGGTTTTAGGGGTTCGGGGTCCCTGGGACTTACCTTCGTGATAGTGTCGCTTTGCGCCTTCATGGCAAACTCGAACTTGCCAAAGGCGCGTGAGATGAGCAGAATCGCCTAAGAAGCGAAAGCAGAGCACTCCAGTTTGCACGAGCTCCAAGACTGATACTGATCGGAAGTTACTACCTACTGCTACTACTACTACTACTACTACTACTACTACTAATACCACTGCTACTACTGCAACTACTGCTACTACTACTACTACTACTACTACTACTACTGCTACTCCTTCTACTCCTACTCCTACTTTTACTCCTACTCTCCTACTGTCCTACTGTCCTACTGTCCTACTCTCCTACTCTCCTACTGCTACTGCTACTGCTACTGCTACTGCTACTGCTACTGCTACTGCTACTGCTACTGCTACTGCTACTGCTACTGCTACTGCTGCGACTGCGACTGCGACTGCGACTGCGACTGCGACTGCGACTGCGACTTTGACTGCAACTTTGACTGCTACTGCTACTGCTACTGCTACTACTAGGACGGACGACTGCTACTGCTACGGCGACAACAACGACGACGACTAATGAGGACGACAATAACGAACAATAACGATCATATCAACCACAAGTAGAAACAAGCACGAGTCAGCGGATCATGAACAATAAGTATTGAAGTAAAGAAGCGAAGTAGCAAAGACACACTAACGCATAAACAAACAGCAAAACATGTGAAATGCATCAGTAGGTCAATGATTGATCATGTGCATATGTATTTGCGTAAAAAACATATCTGTCCATCTCTGTATATATATACATACTTGTTTGGACATACAAGTAGGTGTAGATAGAGAAAGGTACGAACAGTAGCGACAGCTACAACACATGGTAGAAAACCGGAAATAAGAGGACGTAGAGGATTAAACCAGCAAACAACTATAACGAATGTTTCCAAAGATTGAGAAAGTAACAAATGGTACACGCTTCGTCAACTAATAACCACAAGAGCGACCAATACACAATAGCAACATTGATACAGGAGTTTTAATATTCAAAAGTCACAGAAGTAAGAAATAGTTGCAACACCTTAATCTAAGACTACAAGTAGGACCGATGAGACTCGAACTGACAGTCATAATTCAGAATCAGAACAGTATGAACAAAAACTGGAAACACCGATGATATAACTAAGGAGAGGATAGCAGCACATATGACTCTACTCAGCTTCAAAAGAAGGTCAACCAAGCCATGGTGCCGCAAGAATGAACGAACAAACGAATGGATAAAAACGACGGCCCGAAGCTGAGTCACCTCAGCCTCTCCTCCGAGGAAGCTATAGCCACCAACACGGGAGTTCGTCACCGGAGGCGGCCACGTAACCTGGCCACGGAGCGGCTTGGCGACCAGTCATGCGCATTTTCAAGACAAGTGGGATGAAAGGGTTCCATGACAGTTCTTCCATAAAACAAGGCTTCTGGGGTCCTACGATTTGCTGCTTTAGGGTGTTAAGGACGTTTTGAGGGAAGGGGGGGGGTTGGGCATTTCATCTTCCGGCTTCGTGCGCCTCCAGGTCGAAGAGTATCAGGCACACGGATATGCCGGCCTGCCCGGTTTGGGGTTTAGGGCTTGGGGAAGAGCGCAAAGCAGAAGACTCCCTTGGCAGTTGAAGCTTAAGGTTAATTAAACCCTCAAACCCTAAACCCTGTAAGGTTGAGCGTTCTTTACAATCTCTTGGAGCATTTAAGGACTGTGCGCTTCTTGTTGTCTGGATTTAGGGACAGCGGCATTACCGTTAGCGCGGTGTCGTAGTACTACCTTGATTACTATGATGATGACCAGGAATACGCTTCACACCATAACTGTAACTAGGGTTGCTAGTGATCGACTACTCCTCATACTATTCAAACGACGATTTCTATTAGTTCGCTATTGGAATTGTTGCTAGCCTCGCTGCTAGTATGAAGAGGAGAAGGAGGAAGCCCATAATCCTATACTGTTACTACTTACTACTGGCTATCATACCCTAAACCCTAAAGCCCTACGTCTTGAACCCTACGCCCTAACCTTCCCAAACCCTAAACCCTAAACCGTTAAGGTCTCCCACCTCTTCGAGTTGGCAGGCCATCTGGTGGGCCACCACGCAGCCGTAGGAGTAGCCTGGACCAGGGGGTTTAGGGTTTACTATTGAGGGGAGTACATGGTAAGTAAACCTTCGCCCGGGACAAGCAATCTCGCGCCTGCGACAATGATGGGATTCGCGTCCTCGGGCTCAGCAAGTATCTTTTGGAGATCTTGTGAAGTTACTATGGATGTATGATATAAGACGTAAGACACCATATGTGATATTAGATATCATAGGGCATGTACGACTTACATATCACCCATGACCAGAAATCTGCTGCATGGCTGGGAGACCGGCCGAGACGTCACCGTTCTTTCTGGCATCATCTAAGACCTGCCATGGTATTGTTGGTTTAGGTTTTAGGGGTTCGGGTTTAGGGTTTCCATTTGGGGGGACTGGAAGCTGTGATGGACTTCGGCTTGCACATTCCCGGCTCGTTTCCTCACACGGCAGTCTGGCAGCAGATGCCCATCCGGCTAATCTGTCATACAAGGAGCTTGCAAGCGTTAAAAGCCTAAAGGAATTCAAGATCCATGCTGATGCTAGCGGCAATTCTAGAAATCATCATCATGCATCATAACAATAGCAGTAGTAATGATGATGAAACAGAGGAGTATTAGTATTAGTACTAGTATGAGTAATAGTATTAGCATTAATATTAAAATGAATATTAGTATCAGTAGTACTAGTAGTAGTAGTAGTAGCAGTAGCAGTAGCAGTAGCAGTAGCAGTAGCAGTAGCAGTAGCAGTAGCAGTAGCAGTAGCAGTAGCAGTAGCAGTACTAGTAGCAGTAGTAGTTGTTGTTGTTGCTGCTGTTGTTGTTGTTGCCGGTGGTGGTGGTGGTGGTGGTGGTGGTGCTGGTGGTGGTGGTGGTGGTGGTGGTGGTGGTGGTGGTAGCACTGGTAGTGGAGTAGTAGTTAGAATAATAATGATAGCAGTAGTACGTAGCAGCATTAGTTTAGTCAGTCGTTCGAAGGATTTTTTCGCAGGTACGAGGCCGACTGGACAGCCAGAGCTGTGTAGGTTTCACAAGGGCTCTTCAGGGCTCTCCAGGGTTTAGGGTTATTAGGGTCTTGGATTTCCGTTCGGGTTGAGAAGGGCTCTATACAGTTTAGGGCAGTCACGCGGCAAAATGCTTCTGGAGTCTTCTTGTTGTGATTTAGACGTATGCTGCTTCATTAAGCGGTATTGAACCCTGCACCATAAACTAATGAGCGGCACTGCATAATTCAAACACATATTGCTTAGTGAAGAGGTATAGGCCGCTAAACCCTAACCCCCAAACCCTAGACCCTAAACCCCAAAACCTAAACCCTTATTGTCCTCTCTGGGTGACCCGAAAATCCGACATGCTTTGGGTTTAGGGTTTAGGGCTGAGGGGCTGGATTCCACGAGTTGTGAGCCAGGCTGGTGTTGTAGCTTTCTGAGTTCTGGGCGCGAAATTTGGTCTCCTTTTGAAGGCCACGAGCACAGATCACTGCTTGAATGATCCCTGCCTAAGTTATTGAGGGTGGCCAGGCTTGAATGATCCCTGCCTAAGTTATTGAGGGTGGCCAGGTGCCATCCTGTACTTTTTGCGGAAAGCAAAGGATCATGCTTTCTGCACTGAGCCCACATAGAAGCAACAGGCAATTGCAATAGGCTAAGGCTAAGGTTAAAAAGTTTACCTTGCCCCACAGACCGCACCCATTAAACCCCCCACACAAGCACAAACTTGACAGAGACATCCGAGAATGCCTGTGCAAGCTAGCAAAGCCGAGCAGAGGGCACCCGACGGTTGTAGCAGGATGCAAGCGCCGGCACCGAATCGCAGGCATATGCCTTCACATTCTGGGCTTTAACTAGTGCTCAGGGCAAATACGATTTACCATAGTCTAGGATCTACATAAGTACGAAGATAGGTTCTCAGCAAAAAGCACAAAATCACTGATTCCCATCCCTGATTGAAACTTTTTTGCTTTTTCCTTATCGCTTAATTACAAGCCCCGAGCTATACTTATCTATATTGTTACATTGAATGCTTGCCTCAGTCCTTGTACAAAGCTTCTCAAGATCTAATAGAGGACGGGGACTCGAGCTTGATAGTAGACAGCGCTAGTAACTGGACTACGGGGGATTTAGGGTTTAGGGGAAGGGGATTGTAGCAGCAGCAATCATAGGGAGAAGGAGTCTACGGAAGGCCTTGATCAGTGCACTCGCTTTGCATGCCTCATTCGATCCGGATGCCTTCTATCGTTTCGTACTGGCTGTATACAAAGATGGTCAAGTGTTCACCATCGTGCACATCTGACTGTGTACAACGGTGCGTATACATATGTAGTTAATATGCTGATGGTACGACGGTGCATATACAGATGTAATGAATATGCTGATGGGTGGCCGGGTGGACAGACGTATGGACATGGACGGCTAGACGGACGAACACCTAAAGATAGATAGATGGATGGATAGATAGCTGGACAGACGGAGAGACGGGTAGGTAGACAGATAGGTTGACCGACAAACGGATAGCAAATCAGGTAGATAGATAGAACGATAGGCAGGTCGACAGACAGAGAGAGACAGAGACTGATAGAGAGACAGACAGACAGACGGACAGATAGATAGATAGATCGATAGAAAGATAGATAGACGAAGATCAGAAGTGTAGGAACCGATATTCCGATGTTCCCGTATTCCTTGGGTATGATTCAACATCTCAGTAAGCTACAACTCATAAGGGCAACCAGCAAGCACAGGATCAGGTTGGAATAACTTCTGCGTGCTTTTTGGTGCTGATTTGTTTTTTTTCTGAATGCTGACACTATATTGGCCTATTCGCGTTCTGGTGAATGCCGGTTGTTGCAGCACGAATCTCGCGACTGACCCTTGGGAAAAAAATCGACAAGGACGGAGCAAGGAGGCAGGAGAGGAAGGAGCGGAAGAAGGAGCCAACAAAGAGTGAGAAAAAAAAGTCAAGAAAAAGTGAAAGAAGAGTGAACTCAGAGCCAAAAAACGTCAAAACAGGGGCGTGAACAAGAAGTTAAGAAGACTGCAAGAGATGCTGAAAGTTCCGCAAAGATCTCCCCAAGCACCTCCGAGATTTTCGGCATGAACACATCACGCACATAAAATGTGCGCTCTTGCCGAACAGATGGATCCTAGATGCCCCTCAACCCTCATCCAAACTTTTCACCGCCTTTTAAGCACTCCAAGGACCGCTCCATATGAATCATACGGCATTCAGTCTTCACCGATATTCGCAAAATTGATTCGGGAATTCCGACAGTGACTAGCACGTGGTTTGGGGCAGTAGCGGAACAAAATCGAAACACCACCACGGAAATCACGGAGCAAGAAGACAATACCACCTCGCCCCCTTCATGAGCAATGCCAGCGCGGAAACACCCTAAACCCTAAACGCCCTAAGAATGGGCACTCAAGACACCAAAGAACACAGAAGCCGTTTGTACGTCCTGAAACTACTGGTTCCATAAACCCTGAACCTAAACTCTGGTTGAAGGTCTGTAGGTTGGTTTTGTGCGGTGGGCCTCTTCCTCATACACCAGCGCACAGACCCTGCACCAGGGGATTGAAAGCTATAGATTCATGGGTTTCCACGAAAGCAAGCATTTTGGGGATCGCAATAAATGCAATAGAGCCTCGGGTTGTAGTATAGTGTAAACCTATAGGGACGTTAAGGAGGGTTGCTATTAGCAATTCTTCAGACACAAAAACCCTTAACTCCTGTAAAACCTTTGTAGAACACTTGTAGTAGCCATTTATTTATAGTACCTAAATAGGTGCCTTGATATTTAGAACAAGGTTTTGGGGCCCACTATACAGTAATGATAACGAGGAACCCCAAAAAAAACATTGGTTTTTGTTAAAGCCCCTAAACCCTAAACCCTACATCAAGCTCGAATAACGCATACACCCAACAAAAACTCAACTCAGCCCCAGAGGCCTATGAGTGGCGCCCAACAAAAACACCACCGGAGTCGAAGGTAGGGTTTAGGGTTTAGGGTACTCAATACCTGAAAAGTTAAGGGTTTAGGGCCATGCCCCGATAATCTGACCCGCCTTGCATCCCAGAAGACGCGGCTCACAATTTGTTTAACCCTGAAATACCCGAAACGTACTCTAAACCCTTCAATAAACCCGCTGAACCCCCTAAACCCCTAAACGCCCAAATCCTACACCCTATATAATGCTATATAACCCTTCTAGAAACCACTATAGATCCCGTACAGGAACCCCAAAAACCCCAAACCGTAAGCCCTAAGCTGATGCCTGCAATGATCGAGGTGCTTGGCCAATGTGGCATAGGACGAGCCATCGCTCATGACATCGCCATCAAGGCCTGAAAGGGTTACTTTAAGGGCTCCTTTAGAGGATCGATGATGGCTCCTTGAAGGTTTAGGGTTTTTTGTTCGAGGTTTAGGGCTTAGGCTTAGCGTAGTTAGGAGACTGAATGAAAACAATAATAGTAACAGTATTCCATTGCTTTCCTTACTATAGCTGTAGCATAACATGCCCCGAAACCCACCCTAAACCCTAAACCCCATAGTTATTCAGGCCCTTATACTACACCAGTACAAGCCGTGGGGATTCAAGATAAAGGTTTCGGAGTTTAGGGCTTAGGGTTTACGGTTTACGGTTTAGGGCTGGAAGTCTGTAGAAAGTCTTCGAAAGGGTTCTCACGAGGTTTCTGAAGGGTTAGGGTTTGGGACACTACGAGGGTTTAGGGCTGAGGGTCTGGTGGTTCGGTTTTCGGGTTTTGGGATTGATGCTCAAGGTCCCAAATGCTGCGACTATGACGTTCAAGTTTGGGGTGTGGCTTTCACGGCTTTTGGTTTGGAGATCGTGATTCTGCCAACCTAAACCCTAAACCCCAACCCCTAAACCCTAAACCCCAGCCCCGCACCCCTAAACCCTAGACGGCCTACTTTGGGTGCGGGCAGTGGAGTTCTGGTTCTATCATTCCCAGGGGAGCCCAGATACCCGAACAGTGCCATATTAGAGCTCTTTCGGTTTGGGGTTAAGGGCCGCAGGTTTAGGGTTTAGGATCTAAGCTTTCGGGGATTTAGGGCCTCGGGCTTGTGGACCGGGATTTCAGGTTCACTGTTTAGGGTTTCGGGCTTAAGAAGTTTAGGGCTTAGGGTTTAGGAAGTTTTGGATTTACGAACTACTCACGGTCTTGTTGTGTACAGAACTTTGGCAAGACGCATGGGCTGACCCAAATTATGGAAGCTATACGCTTTGTAACGACCACGATATTCACCCTACGCCCCAAACCCATCTACTATGCTCCTAATGTAGGGGCTTGAATAATTTGATTAGGGTTTTGGGGACCATTCTATTATAAGTATAGCAAGGAACCCCCAAAATTGTACAGGGCCCCCATTACATGGAACGTCAAGCTCGGCAAACTCCCCTAGCCCTTTTGTCTGATCATGTAGAAATCAGCTCGAAGAAGTTTTCCAACAAGAACCGGCCCTAGCCAGCGTACTTGAGTTCACCTTATGCCCTGAAACCCTGACTGCCAAGAGCCCATACATAAAAAAACGTTTTCCGGGGTTCCCCGTCGGACATACTTCGCATGAGTCCTCCCAGGGATCTGCCAAAAAAGACAGTTGCTGTCATCGTCGGAGTCTTCGTAAGGGGACCGGCAAATGGCCTGCATGTCGAAGCTTGGACCTTCGATTTGTATCACAGGAGAGGCCGCTGGCTCTTGCTGCCAAGCTCTCTCTGCGCAGCTTTCACGTTCTGCTCCTCCTGATCCTGAAACTTCCTCCGGTCCTCCATCGTCACCTTCTCGTTGGTCGGTTCAGGCATCGGAGCAATCGGTATCGCCAAACACCGAACATCACCGAGAGTAGGAAGGACACGCCGGCCACCCTCGTCGCTGTCATGACTGTTTGCACCACAGATTCCAGGCTCCTCCGCTGCCGGCGTCCACAAGCCGAGAGCACCCAAGACACGAGCACCGCTTTGCACATCCTCTAGGCTTAAGCTTTCATGGCTGCAGCAGCTAGTGGCGAGCTGCTTGCAAGGCCAAACCCAAGAAGGCAGGTTTGTTGTTCGCCTTGCGAATTTCGAAATGCAGCAGGCTTCGGAATCGACACCAAGATTGCAGCTCCAGTGAAGTTTTGCAATCACAAGCTCTTGTGACAACAAGCGCCGAAGTCAAAATGGCCAGGCACGATTGAACCATGCGTTTCATCAGAGGTCACCACAGCTGCCTTCGCCATAAAGCGTCCTCAACCCTCTAAACCTCTGAAACCCAAAACACTAAAACCTTAAGCTCTGAACCGCAAGAACCCAGAACCCAAGAGCCGAAAAAACCGTCTAAACCCCGACCCCAGACCTCAATACCTGAAGCCCAAGACTTACTCGAAACAACGCTCTGTGCCATAGCTCGAACCAAACAAGACGACCTCCCTAAACCCTACAAACCATTTGTGGCCCTAGAGGCCCAAACCAACCCCGACCCGTCACAAACCCGAAACCCAAAACCCAAACCCCTAAACCCCTAAAACCTAAACCCCTAAACCCTAAACCCGAAGCTTACACTGAAGCTCGTTGGGCTCCAGACCATGAACTGCATAGATGCGTGCTGCACCGGCGTCACCGGACCTGCAAACCCCACAGGGCCCCGGTTTAGGGTTATGGATTTAGGGTTCAGGGTTTTCGGGTTTAGGGTTTGCGGCTCAGGGTATTATGGCCTCAAATGAGTGGGCTTGACATTATGACTTTCAGGTACATTCCTCAACTAAGGGGTATTTAGGCCTTTAGAGCAAGATGTAGAGGTTGGCTGTTTGGTATAAAGATTTAGGGCTTGAGTCCACGTGTGATGATCCTGGGCAAGCCGAGTCTGTCTGTACATGAAACGCTCGGGCACTGAACCTCATCCAGGACATTTATCCCCTTCACCACCCGCTTCACTGGTTTAGGGTTTAAGGTCTAGGGTCTAATGTGAGGGCCTCAATAGAATAGGGGTTTGGGCCCCATTTATTATACTATAATTACAATCTATAATAAGGAACCCCCAAAACAATATAGGTAATTATTAAGGCTCCTATATTAGGGTCTAGAGTTTAGGGATCCGTGGTTTGGGGCTTGGGGCTCCCTAAACCCCCAACCCTAAGTCTAGGTTTCGGGTTGAGGCCTAGGTTGCGTTTTCAAAACAAGGGCCTTATAGCAATCGGAATAGGGTTCTGGTGGATTTTATACCGGAAGTACAGACGGGCTATTATAAGGGGATGCTATTAAATTATTCCGGAGAGCCGTCTTCGCCTGCCCTGCCGGGAAGCTCAAATCCTCCACGCTTTCGGGTGTGGGGTTCAGGTTTGGGGGTTTGGGGTTTGTGTTTAGGGGGTCGGGTTTAGGGTTTAGGATTTAGGGGTCGCCCGAAGTCGGTGAGGATTAAGAGTTCATGGGCTTTGGTCCGGAGATGGTCGATGCTCCAGGCCCCTAAACCATAATGTAGGGGCCTTAATGATTAGAATAGGGTTTTGGGGTAGTTATACTATACTTAATTAGGAACCCCCAAAATAAAACAGGTAATTATCAAAATTCGCCTCGAAGCGGTCAGCGGTTCCTATTCGGATTCCCTCTATTCCCCACCTCGCTTCTGGTTGTTTGTACGCAATCTCCTCCCCTTCCCCGGTCCTTGTCCGCTCCGCCAACGGCGCCTTCAAGGCACCACCAGTTCGTTGGCCCTCTTTGTTTGCGGCCGGGCCGAGGCGGACGATGCGAAGCGTTTAAAATTAAGGCCACTACATTAAATACGAACCCCCTCGACACCAAGCCTTAAACCCTGGACCCTCAAACCACCAACCTGAACCGTGCAGAAGCATTGTAGAACCCTTTTCGGGCCCTGAGTCAACCCTACACCCTAAACCCAAACTGTAGTCATCTCATGCAAGCGGCCTCAGCACAACGGTTTTGCTGCGGCCACTAGTCTTCGACATCCTTGCAGCATCTAATCAGGGGCATCAGTAGGCAAAACTAGGGGGTTTAGGGTGTTGAGGGGCCTTGGGCTTACGGTTGATAGGGGCCTTGGGCTTAGGGCTTCTGCTAAACCCTACTAGGATCTGGACTTAGATATTGTCTGCGGTAGAGTCGACCCAGGAAGTATGCGCTGACAGAATGCATGTGGCATGACCGTATGGCGAAGTTCGTTCAAGGTTTAGGGATTGCTATGGCGTTTGTTACAGCGCGATCATTCGACCTGTAATCTGTAGAGCCACGTTGAACAGCACGCTTCCGATCCCAGCGTACACTGATACCCTAAACCCCTAACTAAACCCTAAACCCTAAAGCCTAAACCCCCAAACCCCTAAACCACCTAAACCCCTAAACGCCTAAAGCCTAAAGCCTATAAAGCCTAAACCCCTAAACCCCCCTACATCCAAATCACGGAAGACCAAAGGAGAGGCACAACTTCCTGTGAGGCTACCACGCTTACATGAATCCCACGGCCATGAATCCAAGCTTCTACTCACTTTAGGGTTTAGGGGTCTAGTAGGGGTTAGGGGTTACGGGGTTAGGGTTTAGAGTTTAGGGCTTAGGGCCAAGCCTTGGGGACATTTAGGGTCCGGAAAGTGACATAGGAGTCTCAAAAGCTAGCTGTGGTATTCCTGCGTCAACCTGGCTGCTAATAGGGTTTAGGGTTTTTATGGCTAAACCCTAAGCCCCTAAACCCCTGAACCCTAAACCTTACTCCTAAAGGCCTCGAACCCTCGTGACTTGCAGATCGGAGTTTCAGAACATATGGCAGCTAATAGGGGCCTTTTTGCTTGGAATAAGGTTTTGGTGGTAAATTACAATAACATACATACCATAAGGGTGTCAGGTTGGGAAGCATGCTGAGGCGCAGTTCTCCAGACATTCAGGGGACATATCGCAACACCAACTAACTAGCTTCAACGAACTATGAACTCCCACAAAAGAAAACCCTAAACCTATTGGCCCAACTTACTAAACCCTAAACCCTAAACCCTGAATCCTAAGGGCCTCCGCCAGAACTGCTGGACGATGCCAGCCTGGACCACGGCCTGCTCGCCCTGGTAAGACGAACGGTGTCGAGTTTCGGGGCTGAGGCTCGAGGGTTTAGGGCTTAAGGTTTTAGGGTCTTGGGCAGAGGAGGGTTCAGGGTTTAGGGTTTAATAGTAACTTGGCAATTATAATCCCCCCTCAATTATAAAATCCGATCTCCGGAACTCAAACTATGAGCCCCCCTCACTTATAATACTCAACTCCAGGAACTCAATACTGAACCCTATGCTCAGAGATTTCTGTTTGTTTTGTTGGTGGTTTGGTTTAGTAGGCCTTTAGAGAGACAACCGTGCTCCGAAACAATCTACCCCAAGAGGACCCCCCTCAATAGTCAATCCCCCCCTGATTGGGGCCAAAATCTATCTCGGGGGCCGGGGGGGTTATTCAAGCGAAGTTAACATTAGGGCGTTAATGTAGGGGCCTAAATAATTGCCAATACTATTTTGGGGGGCTCCTTGCTATAATCATAGTACAGTGGGCCCCAAACCCTATTCAAATTATTGAGGCCCCTATACTATGGGGTTTCAGGTTTTGGCTCTAGGTCATGAAACCCTAAACCCTGAACCCTGAACAGGGTCTAGGGTTTAAGGTCTAGGGAAGGTGCCTTTGAGTGCTGATGTTGAGGTGTGGCAAGCAACAATCAGAAATGCCTGCGTTCCAGCTCAGGGAAGGATTTTCGGGAATGTTGATACCCCCTAAACCCTAAACCCTAAACCCGTAGCTGAGACCTCAGCCCCACCCTGCTAAGACTTTAAGGAACCGTTACGAAACCCCTTTTCAGAACCCTTGCGAGAGCGGGTGCAAGAACTCCTATCATACTGAGCCCTGTCGCTCCATCCTGCCTGTAGAACCTCCTGTAGAACACCTAACAGAACCCCTAAAGAACCTCTGATAGAAACCTCTCAGTAGAACTCGACTTCTGCAAGTCGCTGTTGCCAAGCCTCGCACCTACACTTGTACCATCCCTAGCGTGCTTTCAATGTCTAGGTGTCGGGACCCTTAATTCAAAAAAGTTCCTTACAGGGATCTAGAGGGGTCTAGGGTTTATGGGTGGTTCTAGGGTTTAGAGGCCTTCATAGGGCGTTGAAAGTAGATCCTTAAGGGGTCACAACGGGGCTTTTAAACTTAGTGGTTCTTTTCGAAGCCGGCTCCATTTTGAGTACTGCCCCCATACGGTAACAGCCTACAATAAGGGTACTATTAAGGGCCGAATATGTCTATATTATGAATATTAATGAACTGTTGCTGAGTGCAGGTAGTATCCAAGCTCTATTGTCCTATGCCAGCTCTTTAGGGAGTCAACTGCAGATGGCTCTGAGTTGAGGCTTCCTGGGCTTAGGCAAGCAGATAGGACGCAATGTGGGGGCGTTAAGAATTAGAATGTGGCGTCGGGGTGATATCTTACTATAACTATAACAAGGAACCCCCCATCGTATTTGGAATTATTTAGGCCCCTATAGTAGGGCGAAGGGTTTGGGTTTGGGGTTAACGGCTGGGGTTTTATGGAAATTCAGCAAGTGAGCACAGGGGCCCTTGACAGGGGCTCTCACCCAAAACTACAACAACGCAGCCAAGCTGTGTTCTAGGCTCAAAGACTTGGACCCCAAAACCCTGATGCCTAAACTTTGAATCCCTAAACCCCAATCCCCTAAACCTACGCCCTTGCCTTACAAAACCCTGCTAAGCACCATGCAAACCCGACTCTCTGAGCCCTACCTGTACCAACCGAAACCCGTAACGTAGGGCTTAGGGTTAGAAACAAGGTTTTGGGGTTCCTTGAAGGGTTCTGTAAGGGCTACTTTAAGGGTTTGGGGTGTAGGGCCATAATATTTAGAATAGGGTTTTGGGGTATATTGTACTATTTGTGATAATTTAGGCCTCTATATTACCTAGATACAGGAAATCAGACCGAGGAATCCTAAAATCCAGAAACCCCACCCTAAACCCCAAACCCTACACCCTCGAAATTCACCCAGACACGAACCCCTGAACCCCAAACCATCCCAAACCCGAAACCCCAAGCCCTACCAGAAGCTCCACACCGGGCCTGCAGCATGTTGTAGTGGCTTCCCAGACCTATGGCAACCTCCAAGTTTTGCGTTTCAAGGGCGCCAGGGTGTGGGTTTCGGGTTTAGGGTTTAGGGCTTAGGGTTTAGAGCTTTAGGGGTAGGGCCCCGTTTAGGGTTTGGGCGTCTGAAGGGGGCCGGGATTGAGGATGTGGGGGTCGAACGGTTGAGGTTGCGAACCTTTTTGCAGCTATAGACATGCTGGTGACGGTTGCAGCATGCACATGGGTACTTCTCTGAAGTAGGGTCCCTGATTAGCTCCCCAATGTAGTACGGCACTCTTATAAAAAAGGCCCTAAAACGAACCCTAAGTTGGGGAATTACCCGCACGAAGGTTCGTGCAGGCCATAACACGTCACAGGATGCAGTGTTCGTAGCGGGACCTTCCTTATCAAAATAGGGCTTTGGGTACTAATAGAGTAAATTTGCGAACAGGAACCAGGGAGAATCATCTTGGTAATTGTTCCTGCATTCGCAATGCCAGTCGGCACCTCCATCTGCTTGCAGTATCTCGCGTTGACGTCCTTCGCACCTGCAAACCTGGCATTGGCAAGGAATACCTGCTTGGAAAGAATATTATGTTCTCGTTCCTCCATATTCGCTTACTAGCTGATTAGTAACGCTTACCCATTGTTGTCGCCAGAGGCATGTTACGACTACTTGATAGTGCTTTTTAGTTGATACTTATTATTACTACCACCATTATTAGTAATGTTATTATGATCAGTCGTATTTCAATTACATCCTGTCCGAGTTGGGGTACGAGGTAGCTGTGGTCGCGTCAGATAATGTAGGGGCGTAAAGTTAAATAATTAGAATAGGGTTTGGGGGGTTATTATAATATAATCGTTATAAGGAACCACCAGAGTATTGGTAATTATGCAGGCCCCTTTATTCAATTACCTAGAGAACAGAACTCAGGCCGAGGAATCCTAGAAGCTAGAAACCCCACCCTGAACCACAAACCCTACATCGTCGAAATTCCTGTTAGAAGCCTTATGGAACCCTAAAGCCTACACCCTGACACGAACCCCTAAAACCTATATTCCACCCTATCCAGTCCCCAAACCCTACACCCTCGAAATGTCCCAAAGAACCCCCCAAAATAGTCCCTACCCCCTAAACCCTATTCCTACAACTATTTCTTAGAAGCCCCAAAATAATTAGTAACAAAAACAAAGGCCCCTGTATTGTTCTGCAGCAAAGCGACTCCTGAGAGTCCGGTGCCAAGACCATCAGCGCTGGCGCTGCGAGCACGCCGGGCCTAAATGCCAGGCTTCAGGCGGGATATGAGATTTAGGGTCTAGGGATTTTGGGGGTCTTGGGGTTCAGGGGTACAGGGGTGTAGGGGTTAGGGGTTCATGGCTTGGGGTTTAGGGTTTGGTTGCTTAGGCTTAGGTTGTTATTTGCCATCTTGATACTAAACGGTTATTACGATTATGACATCTAGGATTATTGCTAAACTACCATACCTCTCATCATTCGAGGCGAGGGCAAGGATTCATGGCGTCATGTCAGCGGCTTGCAAGGCCCATCCAAAAGCCTGAACCCTGTGAACCTTAAGGTTTAGCCTTAAATCCTACACTCCCAACCCGAACCCCTAAACCTTAAATCCTACACCCCAAACAACAGACCTTAGATCCTGCACTCCAAACCCGAATCCCTGACCCTGAACAACTAAGCCCTATAAGCCCTAAACCCCCAAGGCCGGGACGGCTCCCATGGATTACCTAGGTAGTGGAGCCTCTCGATGTTCTTGCCTGAGCGCTTCACCTCGGGCATGGTGAAGGGTTTAGGGTCTCGGGTATAGGGGTGTTTGGGGGCAGTATACACCGTAAGCTGAAGTGGAAAACGATCCCGCAGCAGAACTTGTTGTCGCAAACCCTTGTATACAATGCTACATCGTATTACGCCCACAGCATAAAGAGTGCTATAGTTAACCATGATTTAATCACAGTATAGTTCTATAGTCCTGAACCCCACGCAGTAAAACTAAATTGGAGCACTTGGCAGTCATGGATGCAGCCTGCAGATCTCGCACCATGCCTGCCGATGATGCCGAGCCCTGGGCTATATGAGCGAACAGCTCGGCGGGCCTCGGCGAAGCGGCCCTACACCCTCAACCCTAAACCCTCGTGGCGTAAGGAGATCAAGGTTTCGGATTGTAGGGTTTAGGGTGTCGTTTATGGTTCAGGGTGTTGGGTCCGAAGACCTGAACACTAAAACTTCAAGCAACATGAAGCTCACAGCCTATATACACCCAACGCCTGAATTGATTGCTGTGCCTTCTGCCTAAACCCTTTCCCTTAAAACCCGAAACCCTAAGCCCTAAACATTCAACCTTAAAACCCTGAGCCCTAGGAGCCTAGTTGCATCGGAGGGGCAGCCCTTTCTGATTCAGCGCAGTGAAGGCACGCTGCCGCAATGCGTCCACATCTATGCCTCGGGACTGCTTTTGAGGGTTTAGGGTTTGGGGTTTAGGGTTCTTCGGGTTTGGGGTTTAGGGTTTAAAGGATGGGTGCAGCTTAAGCGTGCCTTCAGCTGAAGCTTGCAATACCCATGCTGCATGGCTGCTACGTCACAAGGGGGCTCACTTTCCGTGAGCAGATGCAGGCAGCATGCAAGTGGGTCTGTTCTGCCCAGCCACGAATCAGCATGCTATGAGAACCAGACATGAACATGAGTAATATAGAGGCGTTAATCATTAGAATAGGGTTTTGGGGCCCATTCTACGATAAATATGATAATTAAGGAACCCCATCAATAGTGTAGGTAATTATTAAGGCCCTATATTAGCTCTCTCTCTCTCTCTGTCTCTCTCTCTCTCTCTCTCTTAGGGAGCCTTTTGGTTCAAATCTCGTACGGCACCCTTATTGAAAAGGACCCTAAAAGGCACGGCGTATCTCGCGTTTTACATGTTGCACCGCTATGTGGGTAGTTTCTCTAAAGTTTAGAGAACTACCCACGTAGTGGTGCAATAAATAAAAAGGCGTGACACGCCGTACAGTCCGAAGCCTGGACCCGAGGCTCCACATGCGTGAAACTCCTACATAATCTAGGGGCCTTGTTAATTCGAACAGTGTCTTGGGGGACACTATTTATTACAAATTATTCCGATCCTTATATAACTTATATACCACTGTAATAACACTAAACCCTAAACTCTCAACCGTAAAACATCAACTCCTTGAAACCACCCAGGGGATCGACTCTGCGAAGCCTCTCTCGCAAGATTCAGCTCCACTGCCTCCTCAGAAATAAATTCGAGAAGGTTTAGTGCTTAGGGTATAGGCATTAAAATGAAGGGCCTTTTTGACAGGCTGCCCGAAGGAGGTTCCGGGGGGGCTGTGTGGCAGTTTTGCAGGCTTCTTTACCGGGAAAACCCGACTAGGTTTAGTATGGCTTTTGGGGTGGTCTCCTCAGCCAGGCGCAAAGACGCCTAAACAGTATGTCCTTCGAAGGCAAGACTAGAACTCGTTAGCCTTTCAAGTCTCCGGTATAGGTTTTAGTGGGTTTAGGGCTTGGAATCGCTTTTGATGCAGAAAGTCTACTTAACATCCCCTCTGACCCTTATAAAATTGCTCACATTGAATAGCCCATCCTGCTAACCCGAGTTATCTCAAGGCTAACGGCTAAAGCATCATAGAGCCGGGAAATAGGAGCCCTCGCCCCGTTCGGCCTTCTTGTGGTCTCCTGATTGTCGATTTTCTGTCTTCTGCTGGTCTGCTCGCGGTCTACTGTCAGTCGTGGTCGGGGTTGTGGCGGTGGTGGCTGTCGTCGTGGTTGTCCTGGTCGGAGTGGTCGCTGCGGTGGTCCTGGTGTTCGCGGAGGTGGTGGTCATCTAGGTCGTCGTGGTGCTCGATCGCTGTTTGGGGATCTACTCTGGCATTATTAAATGCAATGTTGGTGCAATCCCCCGATTGCACATTAGCTCTACGGCCCTGGGGAACCCAACAGCGAAAGCACTCGTGAGTAATGTAGGGGCCTTAATAAGTAGAATAGAATTCTTGGGGTATAATGTACTAACGAACCCCCAAAATGGTATGG
>CAJNDV010035151.1:4218-17434 GCA_905221635.1 Symbiodinium sp. CCMP2456
ACACACACACACATACACACACGTACATGTATATATGTGTTGCTACTATCTTTTGTGCATATCCTTGTGTACAAACAGGGTCCTGGTTGTTGTATGCATGCTGCCAGATTCCTGGCCTGTACGAAGAGGCTCAGCGATGCTTCCCACCTTCAGAGGAAGGAGGATCTTCGGGTTCTGAGGGTTTAGGGTTTAGGGTTTAGGGTTTAGGGTTTAGGGCTCAGACTTGGAGATGAGGGTTTTTTCGGGTTTTGCGAGATAGGCCGTCAGGAAACTAGTGAACTATGCCGAGTCGCCGACGTATTTCTCGTACTCTTGGGGACGACCCTCGTGCACGTCCATACTGCCAAAAATCATACGACCGACCCTTTACCTCCTCCCACGCCTCTAGATTCAACATCTGCACGACCGGATGACAATACCAGACAAACCAAGGGCCAAGGCGGTCAAGGACTGTCCTACTAGCAGCATTCCAAAGAACGATATCCTTTCTGGATAAAATGAATGAAGCTTGGCAATCCAATGCAATGCAACGAACTCTGCCAGGCCTCGCTGTAACAGCTAACCCCAGAACCTAAACCCAAATTCCGAAAGCTAACCTTCAGCAGTTTGGAGATGGCCCCATCAAGACTCCGAACCCCAAACCCTAAGTCCCAAACTCTGAACCCTAAACCGAAACCGCCCGAAACCCAAAACCCTGAACCACAAACTCTGAATCCTAAACCGGAGCCCTGGAGCCCTCTTTGGCCCTGTCCGGGGCAGCGGCTGGCGCAGACGGCCAGCCTCCTTCATCCGTCTCGTCAGCGACCTGAGCGAATAAGAAAAATGCCAGACAGTATGTAATGTGCAATCCAATCCCTGTATGTGTGAGAGAGAAGAAACAGAGAGGGAGAGGGATAGAGATAGAGAGAGAAAGAGAGGAAAGATAAAAAAGAGAGAGATAGAGAGAAAAAACAGAAAGAGAGAAAAAGAGAGCGAAAGAGATAAAGACAAGAAAGAGAGAGACAGAGAGACAGAGAGAGACAGGAGAGACACAGGGAGAGAGAGAGAGAGATAGAGAGAGAGAGAGAGCGAGACAGGGAGAGACAGAGAGAGACAGCGAGAGACAGCGAGAGAGACAGAGAGAGAGAGGAAGACAGAGAGACAAAGAGACAGAGGCAGAGAGACAGAGAGACAGTGAAACAGTGAGACAGAGAGAGACAGGGCGGGTGGGCGGGCGGATAGGGTTGGATAGGTCAGTAGATAGGCAACTTGTGCCCCAAGGAGGGGGGTGACGAAAGCTCGCTGCTCGAGGGCCCAGGCGCAGGCTGCGGAGCAGCAAGCACGCGGCCGCCCGGCACAGGCATCATGAGCATCATTGGGGTCACGTTTCTCCAGAAACGCCTCTCTCCTGACCTCATCCGTGCCGTCACGATGGGACCCGCGACGAATCCTGCCATAGCATGGGTATTCCCTCGAAAATCCCATCCCCGGAGGGAGCTTTCGTAAATAGATCAATAAGCAAATAGACTTTTGGATAGATAACAACAGATGTGATCGGCACTAGCATCAGTCGGATAAGAAAGCAATGCCTATTTACGTGTCTCTCTCTCTATATATATATATATATATATATACATATACATATATACATATAGACATCTAGACATATACAGATATACACATATCTATATATATATATATACATATACATATATATATATATTGTATATATGTATATATGTATATGTTCGTAACTCACCTATATATATATATATACATACATATAGATATATATATATATATATACATACATACATACATACATACATACATACATACATATAGATTTATATATTTGTCTATTTAGTTAGTTCTAGTTAGTAAGTTATTCATTTATTTAAAGATAACTGTTTTTATGTTTAGACTTATACTTAAGATACATATATATATATATATACACCGCTATCTATTTACCTAGTGTTATATTCATATGTACATTTATTATCCATATTGTACGTATATCAAGATTTATTTTCATATTCTTGCTTAGGTTTGTACTCTGTTGTCATGTATATCTAAATCTACATTTATGTTCACATGTATACTTGCAGTTTTTAGTCTGTAGTAATATCTTTATTTTTGTTTCTATTATATGTGCAGTTCTACTTCTATTTCTTTTCTATCTTGTTTGTATTTATACTCATGCTTAGTACTTTTATATAGTCTACGTACATATGTAACTACATATATTGTTTAATTATTTAGTACTTATCTATCGACTTAATTTTGTCTTTAATGTACATATGCCGGGATTTCATGGATCCCTCGCTTCTGAAAGGCCCGGGCGATGGGTTGCTTCTCCGGATTCACTTCCGGCGCACAGGTGGCTTCGCAAGACCCCGGGTTTAGGGTTTAGGGCTTAGGGTTTTCGCAAGACGCCGGGCTTGCAAGACATCTCCCGGGAACTCCCCGAAACAGAACCCAAGCCCCGAAACCGAAAACTCCAAAGCCCAAGTAAACCCCAAACCCTGAAACCTAAAACTCTAAAACCCTAATTATAATCCCCCAAAACAAAGCGTGAAACCCCAGATGCTGAAGCCTGAACTCCAAGCCGAAGCCCGGAAACCCTAAAGGGCCCTGGCCGCAGCGCCATCGGTGCACCAAAACATGCTGTCTGGGCAGTCAGCCGCCAAACCTCCGGGTCACAGGGTTTTATTCCCACGGCTTTAGAGCTTAAGGATAAAAGTTCTCTTGGGATTTACGGTTTTGGGGGCTTAGGGGTTTAAAGTTGAAGATTTAAGGGTTTGGGACCTTTGTAGCCTTGGGGGCTTTTGGTTTTAGGCAGCGCAACAAGATCGGATCTTTCTCCAAGAGCGGCCGAGTGTGCGCGGCCGACTGTCGAGAAAGTATCAAGTACTGAGTACTGTTCCAAGAACCAGCACGAGCAGGCCGCACAGGTTGTAGAAGCAGGATGATGATGCACCTGAAGGCTCCTGCCCCCGCGTTCATGAGCTTCTGATATCTTCCAGCTACTCGTCGCTGCTTGATGCAGTGCACTCTGGGCCGAGGAGGACGAAAGCGGATGACGGCTTTCTCGAGCAAGGCCAGGTGTGGCAGCAGGGAGTGCAAGATGCCGGCCAGCAGCATCCGACATGAGGGCTTGGAAGTGAGTGTGGCGGCTAACCCTTTAGCCATCGTCCAGAAGCAGGTGGTGCGCATATCGCCGCACAGCACGGTCCAGATAGTACAACACTGCATCATAGCCTCAGTACTTCATGCTCGAACACTCCTAAGAGCTGACACCTCAAGAATGTAAGGCTGCGGCTTAAGTACTTTTCTGCAGCTTGCCTGGCTGTAGCTGCTATGGAGGCAGCTGCCTCATCATTCCTGCCAGGTACTAACATGCAGTGATGCCCGAAGCACAATACAACTTCAAAATGCTCTAGTAATGACAACAGTATTGATACTCGCAGCACCAATTTCGGTACTAGCGCTGATGCTGGCACGAATAGCAAACAATGACACTATCTTCTGACACTATTCGGCAGAACCGCAGTCAAGACCGAAGACTAAAAAGCAGTAGTTATAATGTGAACAGCAGTAACACACACCAAGAATGATGATCATGCTAACCTGCAATATACTCGCAGCCACAGCATCGGTACAAACGTTAGTGATAATGAAACTAGTACCACTGATAGCTTTTTAAACCCACTGGCCTCTGCAACCAGTCCAGATTCTCAACCAAGTCCTGGTCACATCCGGCAAAGCAGCTGAAAAGACCGGGAACCCGGACAAAAAGGAACGGTGCTATTCTGCATCGTTATAAGACTAGCATCTACGGGCGGAAGTTACTCTACCACTGTATACCACTGTACACCCTAACCCTAAACCCTAAACCCTAAGCCCTAAACCCTAAAGCCTAAACCTTAACCCGTGGAGTCCTCGAGGTCATAGCGCACGGGGACGTAGTGCTGAAAGGGCTTCCTAAGTGCCTGTTAAGCATGAAGTTCCTGAACCTCAATGTTAAAACAAAAAAGAGCTTTCACCAGCTACGCTCCGTATTAAACTCTAAAAACAACCATACAAAAAACTATGCAAAAAAAACGCGCTTCAGGAAAAGCAAAAAACCTCTGAACAGGAACCCAGTTTCAGCAGGCCACGGCGACTTTGGTTCCGCAGGTCCACGAGCAGCCAGGCGACCTGAGAGCTTTCCTCGGCTGGCTTTCATGTAGGGGCCCAAATAATTAAGAATACTATTTTGGGGCTCCTTTTTATAATTACGAATACTATTTTGGGGTTCCTTATTATAATTAAGAATACTATTTCGGGGTTCCTTATTCTACATTTATATATATATATACTATACAGGAACCCAAGACCCTATTCTAGTTATGAAGGCCCCTGCATTCTCTGGGTTTTAGAATTTGGGTTTGGGCCGTGTTTAGGGTTTGGGGGCTTAAGATTAGGGTTCAGCGTTTCAGGGTTGAGCGTTTGCAGTTTCAGGGTTTAGGGTTAAGGATTGCAGGGTTTAGGGTTGACGGTGTTCTGACTTTGGGACTCTATGGCTTTAGGACTTGGGGCGTATTGTTTGCACGGCTGAATTATATTCTACTTTGGCAGATGGACACAGGAAAAGGCGAGCCCTTCATAGAAACTTTTGAAGGAAACCTTATAGAACCCATTAGACCTGCAGTACCCAATAAGGACCCTATTTTTAGAACCCATGAGAACCCTATAGTACCCTTTAAAGAAACCTTATAACTAACCCTAAACCCTAAACCCTACTAAAGCCCTCAACCCTACTCAGGCCCTAAACCCTAGCTCCCTTTTAAAGTACAGAACTCCGGAGCCCAGTCGCATGGTTGAAAACGACCTGTCCGGTATGCAGCTGCCAGTATATTCGGTCGCTGTTTCCGGTGCCTTCTTAGGGCTTTTTGGGGGTCCAATATACTATAATTTTAATAAGGAACCCCAAAAAATAATATTGGTAGTTATCTAGGCCCCTACGTTAAGCCTTCAGGGTTTCGGGGATTTGGGGAATAAGGCTGAGGGCTGTGCCTTCGACGTTCATACCATACTTGTACTTCATCTGCTCCATGCTGCTCACAGGCTCAGAGGTCATGTCCATCCTTTCGAAGTATTCCCATAGGGCCGGCTCCATGGCATGAGAGATGCCGGTCCACTTGGCGTCGATGCCCTCCACGTACTGGGAGAGAAGAACCAGAGCACCACGGGGAGTAGCAAACCAATTCGAAAAATTCCACACAAGTTCGAAGCGGTCATCCCAGAGGCCCAGGATCTCAGCGTCCAAACCAGCGAGACAAGCACTCCAGGGCATGGATCCATCTGAGACCCTCTTCATGGAACAGGGCCGGTTCACCCAGTTCGAGTTCGTCCCTCTCCACAGGAGCCTTGCAGTTCGATCCTCCCAGGGGAACTTCACCATGGCCTTTCTGAAGCCGGCCGTTGCTTTCCGGCTCTGCCAGGGGTGCAGCTGCCATTCGAAGGGCAGTAGTATGTAAAGACCACGAGGCTCCTGTGGACGGCAGCGTGTAAAGATAGGCACCGGCCAGTCCCCGAAATCGTTCTCTGTTGGGCTGATGAAAAGATCCAGGTCTGGCAAGGGAAGGTGCGTGTTCAGTATCCGGAGACCTATCTCCACAGCTCTGACGTAGGAGCAGTCGTTTGCGGAGTCTCGGGAGGATTGGCACTGCCGCCAGTCGCAGCCGATCATCTCCCGCCCATGATCTCCTGCCACTCGAAGAAGCTGCCCCTACAGTAACCCTCCAGGTACCTACTATATAGGGCCCTAGGGGCTCTGGGGGGTTAGGGTGCCAGCTCAGCTGCTCTTAAACGGTTGTGCACGGAAGGGCTGTGAGAAGGCTACCAAGTCTCAGGGGTTTCGAAGCAACAAATCGCAGCACGCCTACGAGGTACAACGCACGCCCCCTCAACCCTAACCCTAAACCCTAAACCCTCAACCCTAAACCCTCAACTTTAAATCCTGAACTCAAAGCCCGAAAGAGATTAGGGAAAGAAGATCAGGATCTGCATATCCTCATTCAACGCGATGCGAAGCATTGCAACTATCACTCTCGTTGCTACTGTTATCTATATACATAATATACTATATTATCTTGTATTATATTACATTATATCATTATATATATACACATGAAAGTCATACAGAGTAACTATACAACAGGTCTCACCACTCCAACGGGCTCCTACTCGAACTCGGCAAGGTAAGTCCACCAGCTTCCCCGGCCGCGTGGAACGGACTTGATCCATGTCCTATCTCAGGGGTTCAGAAGTAGTTATTAAGTGGGGTTATAAGTAGGGTAACTATACTTGTAACCCATAGTAGGGGACGTATAACCCCACTTATAATTACCCCTGAACCTCCAAGCTATCTCAGGGGTTCAGAGATCTTTTTAAGGTTCAGCGTGTCCGGCCTTGGGGTTTAGGGGCCTTGGGCTCAGGACGGGGTTTGGGGGTTTAGGGTTTAGGGTTTAGGGGTTTGGGCTTGGGGGTTTAGGCTTTAGGCTTTAGGGTTTAGGGTTTGGGGATTCCCGTGTTTGTACCGTCGACCTCGGCGAAAGCATCCAGCTGCCGCTTGGACCAGGTCCGCCCCTGCAAGGGCCGGAACTCCTCCTCCAAGTCTTCCCTGGCCCTGGCACGGAAGGCCCGGCTGATGCATGCAAAAAGGGTTTAGGGTTTAGGGTTTAGGGTTTAGGGTTTAGGGTTTAGGGTTTAGGGTTTAGGGTTTAGGCTTTAGGGTTTAGGGTTTAGGGTTAGGGTGTTTCTTTTCATCAGCTCCCATACCTATGCCAGAAGAGCTCACCCGACTTATTCACCGAATGCTTTTAAGAACTCTGGTCCAGCTTCCGGCACCCTCGGGGTCCAGGAGCATCCGCCGCAAGCCCGGAAAGCAGCACTCAGCAAAGCCCCTCGGCAGCACGTCGCCTGTATCCGACGGCCAACAGCTGCCATGAGGTAGCACACAGCACACCTGCAACAGCAGGTCATCTACTTACAAAACCAAAAACCTACCCTGGAAGTAAATTCTAAAACCCTAGACCCTAAACCCTAAACCCTTCCAGACTCGACACTGGAAAGCCTAAACCCATCCCCAGAGCGCAAAGGCCCACCTCTCGGAGAACCACTGGGAAGTTTTCGAGGAATCGCAGGCCCTCCTCCAGCCTGCTCTCCACCTGCCAAGACGTCCATAAGGCAGGGCCTAGTCTTTCAGGGTTTAGGTTTCTAAGGTAGGGCCTATAGGGTTTAGGGGAGCAAGGTTTAGGGGTTTAGGGTTTAGGGTTTGGGGTTTAGGGGTTTAAGGGTTTAGAGTTTAGGGTTTAGGGACCCCAGCTTCTCCGAACTACCCACCTCTTCCCAGTGGCAGTTTTCATGCTCCGGAACCGGCGGCAGGCAGCAGAAGTCGAAGCTGTACCTAGCTGAGGAGAAGCTACGTAATGAGGATCCCGTCTTCGCCTGTTTTGGTACAAGCGCGCACGATTGTTTTTGTCCTAAAGCCTTAACCCTAAAACCCTCCTGCACCCGAACGAAACTCTACTAGAGACCCCAGAGCTCTTAACCTTAAACTCTGTTATTATAAAGACCTAAACCCTAAACCCTGTCGTAGAACCCTAAACCCTCAACCCTGTTCTAGAACCCTAAACCCCAAACCCTGTTCTAGAACCCTAAACCCTAAACCCTGTTGTAGAACCCTACACCCCAAACCCCAAAAAAGCGCTATTTCTAGGCGGCCCTGGCACCAGCCATCCATGTCATCGAAGCACCCCTGCGCCGCCCCCTCACTTCCGCAGCACTCGTCAAAGCTCAGGGCCTCAAGTCGTCTGAGGCCCCTGGGGGTTTAGGGGTTTATTGTTTAGGGTTTAGGTTTGGGGGTTTAGGGGTTCAGGGTTGGGGGGCTTGAGGTTTAGGGTTTAGATTTTTGGGTTTAGGGGTTTAGGGTTTAGGGGTTTGGGGCATAGGGTTTAGGGGTTTGGGGCTTTCGGGTTTGGGGGTATAGGGTTGTGGCTTCAAGTACTTTGGGGCTATAAAGGTTTAGGTGCAATTCGGGGCTTTGGAGGCTGAGGTGCTTGAGGGTGAACAGTTTAGGGTTTAGGGTTTCAGGTCAGTTCGATAAACTCTTGCTGAGAGCCCCGCGCGATCTTGAAAGTTGGCTGATTCCCAGCAAAGGGGATTGCCTTCTTGCTCCTGGTGCACTGATGATCCCAACAAGCCCAAAATAACAAAGCCCCAAAACCCTGCAATTCCACAAATTCAAATATTGAAACCCCAAATCCATAAACCCCAACAGAACCCTCGCTGAGACTCTCTGGCATCTACAGACTGTACATTTTGACATCAGTGCTTTTTTCATGTTATCCCTAGTACCAGGAGCTCCACGTCGGCGCTCCTGACCCACTGCAACATGAAGGAGGGCGAAGACCAGAGCGGCGTGGCAGAGCTCGGACAGCAGCCATCCGTCGGGCGGGCCCATGATGTGCAAGGGTACTAAATTCCCATCAACCAAGTACTGACATGGGTTATGGCTGTAGGCACTAGGTTTAGGGTTTAGGGACTACCACTCCGGCTGCTGCTACTTCTTCTGCTACTTCTGCGACTGGTGAAGCTGCTTCTCGTCCTCAGGGATCCATGCAAGGCTGGATCGAATGAAGGCTCCAGATACCGCATGGTAGTAGCCAGAACGGCTCTCCCCTACATGAACGACCTGCCAGCGACGCCCATGGTCAGTTAGTTAGGATGTTCATTTTTTGGGGGGGTTCAAGGCGTGGAGTTTATAGTTTGAGAGTTTAGGATTCAGATAAGAGGTTTGGGAGCTCTTGCGTTTTCAGGTTTAGGTGCTGTCCTGACAACGGCCAGAGTCACCAAACCTCCAAACTCCAAACCCCGAAAGCATTACCCAGAGTAAGTCCCCCAATAGACTGATCCCAGGGTTTCCGGTTTAATGTAGAGGCCTAAATAATTATTACCTATACCAGCCTGGGGGTTCCTCATTATAGTTATGGTCTACTGTGAGAAGCCTACCGCCACACTGCCCTTGTCACTGCCAGATTGAGAAGACCCTCAGAGCGGAACAACCTGCACGATGTAATGTAGGTGCCTTGTTAGAATAGGGTCCTGGGTTCCTTTACAGTAAATTTATAATTTGGAACCCCCAACATAATATAGGTAATTATTGCGGCCCCTACATTAGGAGCGTGCACGAAGATACCTTCAACAAGAGACACGGTCCCCGAATTTAATTCCTCAACCCAAGCCCCCAAAAATCTGTCCGAATGGACACTGCGCTGCCTTCCCATTGATGCATTCGCAGCATCGCTCCCGCAGGATTTCGTGCTACGAGCCTATAGCATATGCTTCCATGCCGCTGGACAGTGCCTGTGACCACTTGTAAAGCTTGAGCGACTCGGGTTGACGATTCGCCCATTCTCTACGCCTTTAGGGCTAGGGTTTAGGGTCTAGAGTTTAGGGTCTAGGTTTAGGGTTTGGGGTTCAGGGTCTAGGGTTTAGGGTTTTAGGGTTTAGGGCTTAGGGCCAGAAGCCTTACGAAAAGTGTAGCAACTTCCTTGATGTCAGCTTCCTCGGAGCCAGGATCCCGGGCTCCGCGGCTCCACAGCAAAAGCGAGTGGGTCTAGAACTCGTAGGCAGGGGCCACGCTGAAATTCTGGGGGCATGGAAGCCAGGAGCCTGGAAGCCGCCGGCGCCTTCGGCACACACTTTTCCAGGTACCTCGAATGAGCTTTGGACTTTTTGAACCCTAACAAGCTCTGAACCCCACCTAATATAGGGGTTTAGGGCTTCAGGTTTAGGAGTTTGGCCCTAACTCCTAAACCCGAAGCCCTAAACCCCTATATTAGGTGGGATTCAGAGCCCAGAGGTGAAATGCCACGAAACCCTTCCGCATCCTTGCGTTTAGGGTTTAGGGTTTCGGGTTTAGGGTTGTATCATAATCTTCATGAGCCCTAAAAGTTCAAGCCCGGGGACCTCCAACCCTGCACCCTAAGACGGGCAAGAAGAGAAGCCTCAATCCCCGCTTCTCCCAAAGTCCGATGCCCCCCCAAGCCACAGATTCAGGTGACAAAAAAAAGATCATGGCCACATGCACACAACCACATTGAGACAGAGATGAACTCCCAAAAAGGTGTGTGTATCTTCGAACTGCAGGGGCACTTGGCCAATACGATGCCTCCGTCCCAAGCTCGCAAGCCCGTGGCCACATGGGACCTGCCAAAGCAACTAGAAACTACGGTATGCTGAATGAGATATTCGAGTACCACAGGCGAACCACCGTTCTTAGAATCATCTTCACAAAGGTCTTGTACTTTGGCGGTGTTTCGAGGGCCGGAAGCAACTTTGGGGAGCTCCGTTTTGTGTCAGCTGAGATTCGGATGAAGGACAGTACCCGTCGAGAAGTCAGCAGCGGCCTCTCTGAATCCACCGGGTCCACTGACAGGATCAAAGGCCTGCACTTCCGGGATAGTTTAAGGTTAGGGTTTAGGGTTTTATTTAAGGGTTTAGGTTTAGGATTTAGGGCTTAGAACTTAGGGCTAAGGGTTTAGAGTTGAGTAGACATGCAGCACTGGAGGGCAAACCGATCATTGTCGCCAGCTCATGTCCGAACAGGAGCATTGAATCCCATGATGCCGCCTTCCGTTAATCTGGAAGTCGCCCTTGAAGTTGTAGGCCATCATCAAGGACTGCAGTTTGGCGAGCACTGCCAGTTCATTTCATTCCCAAAATCCCATCAGCCCGCCTTGGCATTTGTGAAAACCCTCTTGCTGGCACCTGCCAGGTGTAAACGTCAAGAGGCCATTCACTGGAAAACCTGACTTTAAGAAGGGTTTCCGCAGACGCATCCGATAGATATTTGCGAATACCTGCGCTTCCCAGCCGTGCCTGGCAGTGCCTTAGGGACAGCAGTCGGAGCAGCAGCCGGTGTCCTCGCAGCTTCATCGTTTTTGCACGTATGTATATGCATATATACATTGATATGTATATGTATATACATAGTTATATATATATATATATATATACATACATATATATATATATATATATATATGTAGATATATGTGTTTGCGTATATAGGGGTGTATATGTATGTGCACACACACACACATATATATATATATATATATATATATGTAAGCTGTAATGCAGACTTCCTCCTGCTCTTGAACTCAGTCGTGGTCAGGCCTTGAGTGATGCATGCGGGGGCCGAATTCTGAGTCTTACGTGCTTCCCTTCACGGTTTGATCGAATGTCCAGGTGCAGGCTGTCCTGCACTGGACACTAGGATGTGCGACATAGGCTGGCCACTGGACCTAGCACCAGCTCAGCGTGGCGCACCCGTGACATGCAGCGGTTTTGGCTAGCAACCGGCACGGTAGATCCTTCGGATTCTATTCTATTGGTGCCCATTGCTGCTCCTACTCCTACCCCGAGCGCTGCAACTTTTCCTCCTTCTACTTTGCTTGCTGCTGCTGCTGCTGCCGCTGCGGCTGGGCTCTCTGCCGCTGCTGCTGCTGCTGCCGTGGCCGCGCTGCCGCTGCTGCTGCCGCAGCTGCTACTCCTACTACTATTGGTATTACTATTGCTGTGTCGAAAATTAGAATATGTCCACCCAAATCATTACGATTGCTGCTGCTCTTCTAGCGGCGACGATGATGGCTGCTGCCATTACAACCACGTCGGTCCTAGCTTTCACAATTTTCACAGTGGCTGGCTTCGCCTTCTAAAGAAGCCCCCTGGGCCGCTCCCTTTGCTTCATTCTCTGGGGTGGGAAGAGTCGCATCAAAGCCCAAACCTGGAGGCCCAGGGGACTTAGTAAGTAGGTTATAAGCAGAGTTATAAGTACCCTAAATGGAGTTACCCTAATTATAACCTTACTTATAACCGACTTATTGAGTCCCCTGGGCCTCTAAGAAGGAGTCTACAGCCACCGCACAGGCCAGTTATCGCAATTAGTCTTCTTGGACCCTGACGCTGCAACCACAGAAAATTCTCGTGTGTTGCAGCGCGGCCTGTGGCTGAATGGTCTTGGTCACGCCAGAGAAGGCCGTTGTCGCGTACCCGTATACCGGAGCCTGTATGACCCGCACCTCAGAACAAGGGAATCTTGAGTCTGCCAAGGAGCGTACTTCGAACTTGCGAGAAGTCATGAAGCCCGAAAACACCAAAACCCCATCTCAACCCTAGTCTTGGCGAATGCGCCCTACCCACACCTCTTCGTCTACTCAGCCTCCAGCAGCGCTTGGCCTGCTTGAGCTTACATCCGCCATGGCAGCAGGTTCAACGCTGAATGTAGGGCCTTAATAATTAGAATAGGGTTTTGGGGTAGAATATACTATAATTATAATAAGGAACCCGCAAAATAGTATTGGTAATTACTAAGGCCTCTATTTTGGGGCTGGGGTATCAGCTCAAATGCAGTTGTTGCTGCTCTTTCCATTGATCATCTGCAAATTTGTGTACCTATACGTGAATATTAGTAGAGATTATCGTTTGGGCTATCAGTAGCAGCCATCGATGCCGTCGCAATTTGCCACGGTATGTGTCAGGGTGGCAAGAATGAGAGTGCCTTTCCGTCTCTTGTTTAATCATGTCGAAGAGTCTCAAGGGCTGTCAGACGAACAGTTGGCTTCCTATCCTTGGCCTCCCATGGGGTTGCACTTGCCATCCGACACAACCAAGGAGATCACTACAAGCACTGCAGTACCTGGCACCTTGGCAACCTTTCATGCACCTTCGATCACTTGCGGCCACTACGAATTCGCAGCGGTCGGACAAGTTTGTGTGAAACGTCTCCAACGACTGTGTCGCTGCTCGCGTGTCCTCCTAGCACTTCAACAAAGCCACACTCTTGGTCTCTCCAAACAAAGTGAGGGTCCCGTGATGTTCGGGAACCACTCCGGGCCACACAGCGCGACAGTGTCCCAGCAGAGGGTCTGTTGTGCCTGGCAAAGATCAACACGTTGAGAGCGCTCAATCTGCATATTCAAAAGACCCTGCAGCCATCACAATAGTTGCAGGTTGCAAAGCCGCTCGGTTTCAGCTTTGCATTTACTGCGCACCCCCACTTGGAGGTTCATGGGTAGTTATAAGTGGGGTTATAAGTAGGGTAACTATAATTATAACCCATATTAGGGGACTTATAACCCTACTTATAACTACCCATGAACCTCCAAGCAGTCTCAGACCT
>CAJNDV010035152.1:20539-32141 GCA_905221635.1 Symbiodinium sp. CCMP2456
TTGAACTCTGCACCGGAGCTCCGATGACGCATGCGGAGGGGCAAAGAAGGCGAGAGGGACCGTTTCCGTAGGCCGGAGAGCACCCCAGGTCGACACTCACTCACTCACTCACTCACTCACTCACTCACTCACTAAACCTTGAACTGCCCCTTCTCTAAACTGGGGCCACCGGACCCTAACTCCTGATCTTTAAGACCCTACAAGGTAACCCACAAAAGGGAGATTGTGGGTGAACCTTAAAGGCCTCAAAGCCTAAGCCCCAAAGCTCTCCAAAACCCCTAAAACTGTAAAGGACCCCTGAAAGGACCTTACTTAAAGGACCTTACTTAAACGAACCCTTACAGAACCTTCCTTAAAGGAATCCTTAAAGGACCCCTTTAAAAGGCGTCAACGCCTGAAAGCCCATGATCCGAGCCTTCCTCCTCTTCCTTTTCCTCCAGGCGCTTGAGGAGGTTCCTGGCGAGATAGAGAAGCTTCGGTTTCGGGTTTAGAAGTTTGGGGTTTCGGGGCTTCGGGTTTAGGGTTTCAGGGTTTAGGGGCTTAGGGTCAAGGGGTTTAGGGTTTAGTGGTGTAGGGTTTAGGGTTTTTTCGGTGTTTTGCGGGTGTAGAAGGCCTTCAGGGAGCTTACCAATGGCTCCGAAGCATCATAAGGACACGTAGGGGTGTATGGAGGAGGGGGGTAGGGGGCTTATCTTCCTCAAAATGTCCTTATTAAAACTCCTGATCAGGGGTGTTAAGGCCCCCTACCCCCCTCCCCGTACCCCCCTAAAGGGTCCTTATGATGAGCATGTGCTCCAGAACACAAAACCCCCATTCCAATTATTAAATCAGGCCCCTAGATCATAGAACCCTAGTTAAGCGAACCCGGAAACGGAGCCGTAAACCCCATTCTTATGGCCCCAAACCCTAAACCCTAGGCCCCTACACTGCAGGATCTGGATCCCTAAACCCTAAACCCTGAACCGATCTCAAGCCGGGCCTCATAAACCGGTCCGTCTCCATGAGGGACGGAAGTTGCGGCCGGCCGAACATGTTGACATCTCAGCTTTTGGGTCAGGTTCCTTTCTGGCTTTCTATATAAGGCTTGCTTCAAGGGTTCCCTTAGGGGGTTTAGGGCTTTTAGAGGTTTAGGGTTTAGGGGTCTAGGGCTTCCAGGGGTTAGGGGTTAGGGGTTTAGGGGTTCCAGGAAGACGAGTTTCTCTAGGGCTTGGGGTCTTGTTTAAGGCTTTAGGACGTTCTGAGGACTTTAGATCTTTAGCTTAGGGTTTAAGGTCTCAGAGAACTTCACACCTGGGTTTGATGGACCCCCCGAAAGTGCACTTTCATGGAGCCCTTACGGTCCTTAAAGAAAGCGTGGGTAGGGTGGAATGGTGGGTAGTTCAAACATAGGAAATCCCTATAAAACCCATGGCTTTTATAGGGATTGGGGATTCTTCTAACCCGTTGGGGGCCTAGGAGGGATTCTGGTTTCGGAGTGTAGGCCCCTTCAGCTTAAGGTCTCGGTGTTAAATTCCGGTTTAGGGTTTGGGGTTTAGGGGCTTTTAAACCCTAAACCCCAAACCCTGAGAATCGCTCCAATCGAAGCTGAACACCCGGAACCAAAAACCAGAAAACCTAGCATCAAACAACTTTCAATCGCCTTTTCAGGAGCTTTCGAACCAATAGTGGAGCCTAAATAAGGTGTCTGTTGAATAGGAAATGATAGCCTGTAAGACAGTCTGAAGGGTCTAGTATCAGCCCCCTGCGCGGGGCTTTCTTGGACTCAGCCCCTGAATGCAGCCTATGCAGCGGTGAGGACCTTTTATATCTGCTATTTTTTCTGAAAAGGGTACTGGGTATACATACATATGTTGCCACCTGCTGTGGACGTATGAAACGTTCGGCATCATATAAAGAGTCCTACAGTTTTCGTACAGTCTATACCGACACCGATGTCTTTTGTTAGGGCCCCGAGGCCCTGTAGTGACCTTAAGATTCGCTAAATACCTAACCCTGAACCCCTAAACCCCTAGACCCTTAGACCCTAAACCCAAAAACCCTTAAACCCTAAACCCTTAAACCCTCAACCCCCAAAGCTGCTGGACCCTATAGACCCTAAATTCGCTACATACGGGCGGGTTTAGGGTTTAGGGTTTAGGGTTTAGGGTTTAGGGTTTAGGGTTTAGGGTTTAGGGTTTAGGGACAGGGCCAGGGCTAGCCGAGGAGCTCGTGTGGAAGGCTAGGGGATAGATTGGCCGGCGGCGGTTAAACTCGAAGAAGCTCCTTGCAGGGTTTAGGGTCTAAGGGTCTAGGGGTTTAGGGTTTAAGAGCTTAGGGTTTAGGGTTTAGGGTTTGGGGTTTAGGGCTTAAGAGTTTAGGGTCTAAGGGTCTAGGGGTTTAGGGTTTAAGAGTTTAGGGTCTAAGGGTCTAGGGGTTGCGGGTTTAAGAGTTTAGGGTTTAACGGCTTTGGGTTTAGGGTTTCGGGCTCTGTTCAAAGCTTTGTAGAATTCACGGCTTAGGGTTTAGGGTTTTGAAAGAGCTGTGTTTTGCGTTTTACAGGGTTCTGGGTTTGCAGCTGCGGCCGGCTTGCCGGTTGAGGGGGTCAAGGGATTGAAGGGGGTTTAGTTTGCGTCTGACGGCATGTCAAAGGCACGACAGTAAGGTGCCTGCCAGCTTTCGCAGTCATCTTGTAATTTTGTACTTGTTGTTGTCAGCGGCAGTGCTGCTATTGTTGCCGCTATTGCGCAGTTGAGAAACTCTGCTTGCTACAGCCTCGACGCGTATTTTGTGGGTTGGATGATTCGGTACCAAGCACAGTTGCTGTCAAATTCAACACCTTCCTTAGCAATCTGACGCTAGGCTAGACCCCTGAGACGTAGGATACAGTGCCTCCTCTTGCCACAGAAAATGAAGAATCAAAAGAGCCCTAAGCCCCAACCCCATAATATAGCGGCTCTCAACAATGACACTGTGGTTTAGGAGTATATTGTAGTATAATAGTGTCGTTATCATAAGAAACCCGAAGGAAGAGTACTCAGAAGTTGTCACGCGTTTATATTACGTAAGCTCAAGCTCCTCAAAAACCCGGAGACGTCTGAACGCATGGGTTTAGGGGTTTCAGGGGTTTTCGGGTTTTATAATTAATAAAGTTTACGGTTCAAGGTGTAGAATGCTAAACTTTGAAGTTTGAGGGGGCTTAGTGGAAGAGGGCTTTATGGGCTTAGGGGATCTGGAGTTATCAGGGTTTAGTGTTTAGGCTGTACGCTTCGGGGTCTTCCTGACTGTAGACTGTAGCCCCACAAACTTACAGTTTTCGACTTCCCATTTTTCGCTTTTTGTAGTGCTTTTTACAGCACACATGTCGTCCATAGGGCAGGTTCTTGAACTACTTCTAATTTTATTCCCTTACAAACCCCTTCCGGGCTACAGGTGGGGCAAACCCTAAAATTCAGACGAAGCTGCACGAAGTCCAAGACTTTGCCGGCGCAGTTCTTGCCAAGGCATTTCTTCAGCCTTGCTGTTCGTTAAAAAGATCTCCTATATAGGGCTCTTTAAAGTCTTCTATATTAAGGGCTCCTTTTTGGCCTTAAGGGTCTTTATAGGGTTCCATAGTAAGGGCTCCTTTCAAGGTCTCTAGGGGATTCCATAATAAGGGCTGCTTAATAAGGGTCTTATTATAGGGCTCTACGGGCTTAGTAGAGGGGCCATAATAATTAGAATAGGGCTGTAAAGTTAACCCTAAACCCTAAACCCTAAACCCGTTTTAAAGGGCTGCTGTAAGGGTCTGGCCATGAATGGCCTGAGTAACCGGGATAGGGCTCTGGGTATATCCTCGTACGAATATAGGAGTTTCAGAAAATTAGGGGTACCTTATTTGGGGGTCCTTATAATAAGGATCCTATTATTTAGGGTACTATATTAGGGTCCCCTATTTTCGGAACTCCCCATATGACAAGGAACTTTTAAAGACTAGAAACACAAGTTATGCAGGATTTTACATTGTGCATGTCGGTACTAGTGGTAGATGAAAGGTCGTGTTCGGGCTCTAGGACGACGAGCATGAAGTCGTTTTAAGCGTAGGGTCCTTGTAGCGGTACTATAGGGATTGCACTACCTCAGGGGGCTCTATTCGATAGGTGGAGAGGTTTTTAAGTCGCACATCTATAATCCTTGGAGCAGACGAAACCCTAGACAACCCCAAACCCTGGACTTTGAAGTAACCAGGGACAAAAAGTATAGACTTTTATTTCATAATGGTTTCTTTAAGGAACAGGTCCACAAAAAAGCATTCAAGTACGGTACTCCGGAACCCAAAACCCTAAACAATGAATCCTGATCCCTGTCCCAACTGCGGTTGTATGCATGCTTTGGAAGGTGGAGGTCGGGGCTCTTGCATAACCCAAAGGCCCCATAGTAGTTCCGTTTTGGGATTACCGAATAGGATCCTAAATATAAGCCACAAAAAGGAAGTACTATGCGGCCTTCTGGGAAGATGCATCCGCCGCAATTGCACCAGAAAGGATAAACAATGCTTGGCTTAGAGCATTTGGGTAGTTCTCTAAGTTAGGGTCCCATTGGGGTCCTTTTAATAAGGGTGGCGTACTATATTGGGGACCCAAAAAGGGACCCTAATTTAGAGAACTAGTCATATATAGCCCTTATAATGCCCTTTTTGGAAACCCCATAGAAACCCTGTATAGATCCCTTTAAGGAACCCTAAGAAGGGACCCTCTTAGGGCATTTTGTGTTTGAAAGATTGCATCTCGAATTTTGGGCTTGGGTGGTACCTTCCCTGCGACGCATGCCAGATCTGACTTCAGACCTGCAGAGGCGAGGTTTAGGGTTCAGGGTTTGGTTAGGGTCTGGGTTTAATTAGGGTTTAGGGTTTAGGGCTTAATTAGGGTTTAGGGTTCAGGGTTTAAGGTTTAATTAGGGTTTAGCGTGTCGGGTTAAATTAGGGTTTTGGGGTTTGGGGTTTAATTAGGGTATAGGCACAGGATGGCACAGGGTTTAGGGTTTAATTAGGGTTTAGGGTTCAGGGTTGGAAATGAATCCCGTCTCTTTGTGCAGCGCATGTAGCGTGACTGCCGTGCGGCAAAAGTTTGGCGGGAAGGCAGCCGGCGTCTTGAAGACGTTGGACCCGCTCTTCACGGTATCCTTGCACATGCTGAGAGCTTTCGGGGCAATCGTAATTACCAATTCTTTCTTAGGGGTTCCTGATTATCCTACTTACAGTATCGTATAACATACTCCAAAATCCAAAACCCTACCTATCCTAGTCATTAAGGCCAACAATTAATCTCATGTGAGTCTCTTTGGGCTTGCACGTCTCTATCTGCGCATGTAGCTGCCAGGCCTTGATTTAGATGAGAAAAGGAGTAGGGTTAGCAGGAGAACAGGCAGCAGCGGCGGCACTCGCAACCACAGAAACAACATCAGGACTTGCAGCGAGGTAAGAGTGAGTTGTTGTTGTTGCTGTGTTGCTGCTGCCTACGGCGGTTTGTGTTTTTGTTGCTGTTGCTGCGGGCTTTGTTGTTTGCTGTTGGTGCAGGTGGGTGTTAATGTCTTGCTGCTGGGTGCTTTTTGCTGCTTGAGCCCCAACTGCCGTTCACTCACTTGCCGGTTTGCCGAGGCTTCAGCTACGGAGCGCAACAGCGAAAATACAGCAGCAGCAGAAATTATAAAGAAGACACGTACATAAGAGTGTTTTTGTTGCTTGATGTTGCTGCAGCTTTGCTGTTGCTGCCGGGGGGAGGTCATGTTTTGCTGTTGCTGTGGGGAGTGTTTTTTAGTCGTCGATGGGGTCGTGGTCCGCACGGCTGTCAGTATTTTCGGGTCCTTCGCTTCCTTCGCTGTCGTCACCGTCAAGCCATCAGAAGCATCGTTATCAGAAGCTCCACGACCGTCATCACCATCACATCAGCAACACGCAGCGGTCACCATCATCGTGACAATTATGCAGTTGCAGCATCGCCATTGCTAGCCGCTATCAGCACCACCATCAGTTCAACCAGCACTACCATTACCATTACCATTATCGTCATCGCGATTCGCAGCACCATCAAAAACATCATCGCCGTGTTTGCGTTGGATCATCACCACCATGACCAAACCCTACTGTACCCTTACCCTAAAACTCAAAACCCAGTATTCCCTGAAACCCTGCAGCCGCTAGACCGCTTACACCCTTACACCTTCAAGCCCTAAACCCATGCCCCTAAACCCTGAAACCCTGGACCATGAACCATGCAAAACAAGAACTAAAACCCATGCGCCCCAGGATTCTAAGCACATAAATCCCAACCTAAAGAGAAAAAACTTACCTAACCCCTGAAACCAAGGAACCTGTATAGAACACTTACAGGAACCCCTACAGAAGCCTTGAAAAGAACCCTGAATCCCTTATTTTACAGGGACCCTAAACCTTATAGAACCCAAAACCCTAAACCCTAAAACCTTCTAGATGTATAGAACCCCAAATCCATTGTGCTAAAGGAACCCTAAACCCTCAAAAAAGAAAAGCGTCACACCAGGTCTTCACTTCCCCGAGGCCATCCAGGCGACTCTGAAGGAGCTTCGGCCTCACTATGTAATTTCTATAAGGGATCTGTAGGGCTTAGGGCTTAGGGGCTTTGAGGTTAGGGTTTAGGGCTTAAGTTTTTGGGTTTAGAAGATTAGGGTGTATGAGGGATTAGGGGTTTTGGGATTACAGTGGAAGCCAGAAAGTTGGAACATGAGTATCCTCATGCCCTCAAGGTAAAGTATAAGGGATCCTAGCACGAATCATCCCTAAACCATGTTCCAACTTTCTGGGGCTCGCTGTGGGGTTTATGAGGGATCAGGGGTTTGGGGTTGAGGGTCGTGTGTTTACGGGTTTAGGGGTCTACGGTCTAGGTTTGAAGGGTTTGAGGGTTTGAGTGTTTGAGGGTTGATGAAGGATCCTGATATGATAGTTTCTATCTATGCTTCTGTAAACAGGTGGGGTGAGTGGTCGAGGGCTTAGGGTTGCAGGGTTTTGGCATCCACGGTGTATGGGTTTAAGGTTTAAGCGCTTCATTTTTGTCCAGGGTTTTGGGGTTTTAGGGATTAAAAGCCTAAACCCTAAACCCTAAACCCTAGTAGGGCACAGGGCTCCTTCGACTGGTAGCGCTTACAGGTTGCTATGGGGGTTACTATTATACGGGGCACCGAGATCGGATTTTGGACCTTATAAGCCCTCAGCCCCTAAACCGTCTAAAACCCTTAAACCGAAACCCGCCCACCATCCCTCTCCTTCTGTGGGTAGGTTTAGGGTTTAGGGTTTAGGGTGGGAGCTGTCCAGCGCCAGCGAGACTATGCAGGCACGGCAACTGCGCTCGTTTGAAGGGGTCGCCCAGCTTGATCGCCAAGCTTCTCTCGTTCTTGTATTACCCACTTAACTTAAGGGTCTAAAAGTACCTACATAGTGAGTAGAATATGTAGGGTTTCTATATTAGGAAGTACTCTGATGACTGAGGGTAGTATCCCCTCCAGAACAGTACATAGGAACCCTGGCGACCCTTAAATTTGGTCCCTTCGGCCCAGAAGTTTCGCTTTGACCTCTCACCGTGTGCCGGCTACATCCGCTGGCCATGCACAGAGCATCCGCTGTCTGATGTGAGCCTAGAGTCCCACATGTGAATGTGCGCCAACTTTATACTTTGAACGTTGGCGCGGCTTGCATGTTGCTGCCTCTGGCTGGCCTGCTGTGAGTCCTGAGTCGTGTATGGGCGGTCTTGGGGTGGGAATATATGTCTTTCTGCTACTGTGTGCTACCTAAAGCGCCAAAAGTAAGTAAAGTAATGGCCCAAGGGCTATATTAGGATACGGTTAGGCTAAGGGCCCACATTTATGCTTGGGAGAGTATATGAATAGAAGGCACTTGGATCTTTAATTAGGGCCCTAAAAAACCACATAAGCAACAATTAGGATAGGGATATCCCATATAAGCCCCCTTATAATGAAGCCCAATAAGGTAGGGAGTTGGGAGTCCAAGCTTGCCCGAAGCGACACCTAGACTCAACGGCGTGACGAGAGTGCCCCTACCCATAGCCCCCATAGTATTTCCTTTTGGGATTACCTGGTAGGAGCCTAAATACAAACCACAAAAAGGAACTACTATGGGGCCTATGGGTAGACTTGGGCAGGTTTCGGTAGCTTTGCGTGTATGTGCTAGTTCGGCTTGGGCGAAATTTTTCAGGCTCCTATACAAATGACGGTACTTCCATCGACCACTTAACAACTTTCCCTCCACAGGCCTCAGGACTTCATAATTTTAGCACGGCTTTCGGTAAGATATAGTATGGTTGTTTTCGGGAGCCCCTAAGGACTAGTAAGACAAGCATTGCAAATTACGTTTTGAGATAACTACCTGACAGGGCTTCAAGCACAGGTTACACGTCAGAGGGTTATTAAGGATATATAAAGCCTAAATCCTAAACCCGAAGAGCCTTTGATGCTGAGACGCTTCACTGCAAGGGCGTGTTTCTTTTCTCTATTGAGGCTCGTAGCTTCAATACACCCCAAGCCCTAGAGGCTTCTTTTGTTCAAGTGTCATGGCGCCCCTTTTCGAGAAGCTGCAGCTTCTACAGGCCTACACGGTGAAACATGGCAATCTTGAGCATAATCGTGTAGGGTTTAGAGTTTAGGGTTTTCGGGACAAAAGACCAGAATCCATGTCCAAAGTCAGAGCTCAAGACCCCGCTTGCATCAAATTGTGGCTTCTAGAAATTAGGAGGAGGACTTAGGTAAGGAGCCCATTTCTTGTGGTCGAGATTCCCTTTACGCACCGACCCACGAATCTGCACCCTCCCTTCCAGGGCTCCGGGCTCCATCTTCAGGATTTCCTCATGATTTGATAATCCTGGATGCTTCATGTCATTCACGAAGGTGACCCCCTGCCTCTGGCGCCGCTCTGCAGGTTCTCAACTACGGAAGGCTTCTTGCGAGTTCTCATTCACTTAAACCCTAAGCCCTGAACCCTTCAAGACTGGCTTCCATCCCAACAAGCAGACAAGAAGTACATCTTCCCTCTACAAGGCCCTAAACCCTAAACCCTAAACCCTAAACCCTAAACCCTACAAGGGTTCACGACCCAGATCTTCCAAACTTCCTTATCCAAGGAATATACCTTAAATTATAGTGGGACCCCCACACAGGATTTCAGGAGTATTCCTTACTGAAGCGTTTTTGGACGGTTTGGGCAGCTCTAAACCTAAACGCTAACCCTAAACCCTAAACCCTGAACCCAGACCCTAAACCCTAAACCCTGAACACGAAATCCCCTATAGAATCCACAGGGTAGACCGTTAAGCCCTGAGCTACATTTTTGATCAGTGGGCTTGAGATGAAGTCGCGGTGTATACCGACATGATGACTGTACACGATTACATAGAATCCTACGCTTGGTACGATGCAAAACAACACCCCATGCAAACCCTAAACCTGAACCCTTACTAAACCCTAAACCCCGAACCTGAAACCCTAAACCCCGAACCCTAAACCCTTTCCCCCGAACCTGAACCCTAAACCCCGAACCTGAAACCCTAAACCCTAAACCCTAAACCCCGAACCTCAAACCCTAAACCCCGAACCCTAAACCCTTTCCCCCGTACCTGAAACCCTAAACCCCGAACCTGAAACCCTAAACCCTAAACCCGAAACCCGAAACCCCGAACCTGAAACCCTAAACCCTAAACCCTTAACCCCGGACCTGAAACCCTAAACCCCGAACCTGAAACCCGAAACCCTAAACCCTAAACCCCGAACCTGAAACCCTAAACCCGAAACCCGAAACCCGATACCTGCAGCCTGAAGCCTCGAACTCTTGGACGCTCCAAGTCCGGATCTTCAATCCTACTTATAGGTTTTTTTTCGGGTTCAGGGTTTAGGATTGAGGATTTAGGGGTTTAGGGTCCTTTAGGGGTGAGGGCTTTAGGGTTTTAGGGTTTTAGGTTTAGGGGTTTTGGGGTGAGGGCTTTAGGGTTCAGGGTTCAGGGTTCAGGGTTTAGGATTTAGGGTTTGGGGTTTAGGGTTCAGAGTTGCATTTGGGGTTTAGGTTTAGGGTTCAAGGTTGGGCTTAGGTTTAGGGCTTAGGCTTTAGGTTAAGGGTTTAGTTTCCCCATGCAGCAGTGGCACCATACAATGCTCCCATCCTCCTTCTTCTCGTACTCTTTCTCTGTTTCTTCCTGGAGGTTCAGGCTGAAGACTTAGGCTTTAGGGCATACTCTTTCTCCGTTTCTTCCTGGAGGGTTTGGGCTTGCCGACGACATGTAATCACACGTCATCGCAAAGGCGTTAAGGTCAGATTAACAAATAAGGGTTCAGGGCATATGCCCCCTACATCTACTCTACATTTACGGGCCATTTGGTTTCTTCTTCTTCCGTCGATCAAGTTGGAGTTGCATGCAACACGAGGCTCCCCCACGCCAAAAAGTAACACACCAAAATCCTGAGTTCTGCAACCCCGATTATTGTTTGACAAAAATGGTCGGCATTCTCCCTAAACCCTAAACCCTGAACCACAAAACCCTAAAAAACTAAAACCCTAAAGCCATCACCCGTAAAGCCCTAAAATTTTAAAACCCTAAACCCTAAACCCTAAACCCTAAACCCTGGACCCTAGAACCCTGAAGCCCTACAGCCCTAAAACCCTGGATCCTAAACCCTAAACCAGAAACCCTAAACCGAAGCCCTAAAACCCTAAACCCTAAAACCCTAAAGCCCTAAAGCCTAAACCCTAAAACCCTGAAGCCCTAAAGCCCTAAAGCCCTAAAACCCTAAACCCTGCGCTTCATCTCGGTGGTTGGGGCTCATCGGGTCTCAAGCTTTGGGGCTCGAGGTCTCAAGGTTTTAGGGTTTCGGGGCTCAGGGTTTAGGGTTTAGGGTTTGGGTTTAGGATTCCTATAAACCCTGACCCTATGACCCTAAACCCCAAGCCCTGAATCCCTAAACCCACAGCCCTGAACGCTAAACCCAAAGCCGTGAACGCTAATCTTTGAACCCTAAACCCTAAACCCTAAACCCTAAACCCTAAACCCTAAACCCTAAACCCTAAAGCCCTAGCCCTGAACCCGAATGGTTTTAGGACCTAGGAGTCATGGTTGGGAGCCTTATGAGGTTTAGGGACCGAGCACCTGCTTCCTTCGTTCACAACCGCGCCCGGTATGGGCTCGGCGGCTCACCAAAGCTTCGGGTTTAGGGTTTGGGGTTTAGGGTTTAGGGTTTAGGGTTTAGGAAGGAACCCGAAGGAATCATATTGGGAATTGGTAATTATTGAGTCTTCTACTTTACACCTCAACTATGAACCCTAAACCCTGAAACCCTAAACGCCCCCTAAACCCTATAAACCCTAAACCCTAAAACCCTGAATCCTAAACCCTAAACCCTAAGACCCGAAAGCATGGAGTACAGCCGAAACCTCAACCCCGGACTCATTACAGATACCAAAGCCCCCAGGCCCCAGCAAATAAGAAAGAAATGTTTAGGGTTTGGGGTTATGGGTAGGGTTTAGGGTTTAGGGTTTTAGGGTCTAGGGTTTGGGGTTTAGGGATGTAGGGTTTAGGGCTTTAGGGTTTTAGGGTCTAGGGTTTGGGGTTTAGGGATG
>CAJNDV010035152.1:40105-50597 GCA_905221635.1 Symbiodinium sp. CCMP2456
GTAATGTAGGGGCCTTAGTCATCAGAATAAGGTTTTGGGGTATACCAACTATACGTAGAATAAGGAACCGTATTGGTATTTGTCAGTTCCTCTATATTTATCCTCCCACAACATCCTGAACTACGACAAGCAACTTCAGCCTTAATCTTTGAAACTTAAACCCCAAGCCCTGAACCCAAATCCCTCCCACGGAGGCTCGAGAAGCCCACATCATGAGGCCTTCGTACATCTCGAAGTATGACTCTTCGAGGTCAGTCCTGCAGCTGCAGTACCCTCAGGGTTTCGCTTAGGGTTTAGGGTTTAGGGTGAAGTACCCAAAGTGTCCGAGGTAGTGCTATGGGTGATACTTTCCCAGATCATAATGGTTATTCCTGCTACATTCTACTATATAGGGGGTTCCGAAAATAGGGGACCCTAATATAGTACCCTAAATAGTAGGACCCCTATTATAAGGACCCCGAATAAGGTACCCCGTGTTTTCTGAAACTCCCATATAGGTGTGTAGGACCCTTTTGGGGTATCGAAAGCAGGAGATCCAGAGTTTATGGTTTGGGGTTTCGAGATTTTCAGGTTTATGCGTATCAGGGGTAAGGCTTGGCTTCTAGAAACTACCGGGTTTAGGGTTTAGGGTTTAGGGTTTAGGGCGGACTTGTTGAAGAGCTCGGTAAAGTTGTGGGCTTCACAGTGTCAGAAATCAGGGCATCAGGCTCTGTCGCTCAAATAATCTGCACCCCAGCCCCTGTAATGTACCTAAATCCAAAACCCAAGAACTTAAACCCCAAACCGCTAAACCCTAAACAAAAGATCCGAAACCCTAAACCCTGAACCCTAGACAAGTACCATGACCCCCAACCTCATCCAAAAGGCTTGCTGAGGATGAGTGCGAAAATGCCCAACCCTAAACCCTAAACCTAAGCCAAAAACCTCGAACCGATGCACTAACCCGCAAAGACCGCATCAAAACACCTAAGAACCCTGAAGACCACCCCCTAAACCCGTGACTTAACCCTGAACCCTGAACCCTGAACCCTGAACCCTAAACCCTGAACCCTAAACCCCAAACTCTGAACCCTGAACCCTAAACCCTGAACCCTAAACCCTAAACCCTAAACCCTGAACCCTAAACCCTGAACCCATGGCTCCTCGGATCTTTGACCAAGAGCTTCAGGATCTCCGAGCGTGGGGCAGCGAGGGGCCTCAGAGGTCCCGGCACCCACAGGGTTGAGGGTCTAGGGGTTTTTGGGTTTAGGGTTTTAGGGTTTAGGGCTTTTGTGGTTCAGGGTTTAGGGTTTTGGGGTTTGAGGGTCTAGGGGTTTTAGGGTTTTAGGTTTTAGGGTTAGGGTTTTAGGGTTTTAGGGTTTTAGGGTTTTAGGGTTTTAAGGCTGAGGGTTTAAGGCTTTAGGGCTTTAGGGTTTTAGGGTTTTAAGGCTGAGGGTTTAGGGCTTTAGGGTTTTAGGGTTTATAGGGTTTAGGGTTATAGGGTTTTGGGGTTTAGGGCTTTAGGGTGTTAGGGCTTTGGATTTAGGTTTAGGGTTTTAGGTCTTTAGGGTTTAGGGTTTTAGGGGCTTTTGGTTTAGGGTTTTAGGGTTTAGGGCTTCAGGGTTTCAGGGTTTCAGGGTTTTAGGGTTGTTGCAGTAGGACCGTGGTGTTTAAGGTTCCAAACAACCCTAAGCCCTAGACTCTGAACCCTAAACCCTAAACCCTAAGCCCTAAACCCAAAGGCCTAAACCCTAAGCCCTAAAACTCTGAACCCTAAGCCCTCAACCCTAAACGGGCCCATGTCCATGCACGCTGCCATGTTGGAATTAGGTCCCCAAAACCATGATTAGGCTGGTCGCTTGGGGCTCAATTCCATGGTGGTACAGTAGGATACATGGACCCTCTGGGGGAGTCTTGTGAAGGGCTCTAGAAGGGCTACTATAAGGGTTTAGGGTTTAGGGTGGAAGGGCTACTATAAGGGTGCTATGGTATGGGGAAGCAGCCTTAATACGTTGCTGGGGTATATTACACCGGAACTGCAAAGAGTATATCACGTCATGCAAGGGCAAGGGCCCTCGCCCCAAGTCCAAATGCAAAGCCCTCAAAACACCATGAACTACGCCCCCTCATGCAAGTACTCGTGTATATGTAAACTACATGGTAGTCAGCGGATATGTGCCGCGAGGCACCTGATGCAGGGAGGTGAGAAGAGTTGGGAGTAGCTCCGGGTCCCTAATCACGCAGGCGAATGCAAACGCGACCAAAGCACCTGAAGTGCGGGAATGCCCCAAGTGTTTCTGCAAAAGCCGTGGCAATGAGATATTTGCCAAGGCATCTGTGGTAGCCTTTGGCCGAGTAAGAAATGCCGCCGTTCTTTCGCAAGTCAGGAGAAGGACGTTGCCCGGAGCGACAGCTCTTGCAGCCGGGCTGCGAACTCTTTCTTGAGGATGTCGTGGACTTGATCGTTCTTACAGAAATCTGGAGTGCCGTTTAGCGCAATCAAACGCCGCAACAAACGCGCTTGGACTAGGGCCTCCCGTCGGCGCTGCTGCAGCCCCGCAGCCGTCTAACTTTACACCTCTTGGCATGGAGGCCTCTTGAGAGCCCAAGGGGGTACTGGTGTGAATTATCTGGGCACCCAAAGTATAAGGGCCCTAAACTTAAACCCTAAACCCTAAACCCTAAACCCTAAACCCTAAACCCTAAACTAAGGGCCTTTATACTTAATTAGAACAGGGTTTGGGGGTTTTCCCGTGCTATAACTGTAGAAAGCAGCCCTGAGGACTGGTTTTGGTACTTCTTCAGGCTTCTATAGGGTTTAGGGTTTAGGGTTTAGGGTTTAGGGTTTAGGGTTTAGGGTTTAGGGTTTAGGGTTTAGGGGCTTCGGGGTGCAGGGTTTAGGGTTTCTATATTATTCGAAACTCGGAAAGCTACACCTGAAACCCTAAAGTTTACCCTAAACCCTAATTACTAAACCTTAAACCCTAGACCCTACCTGGACCCTGAAGAACCTACCTTTTTAGGGCTCCTTATTATGATTTCTTTATATAAATCCTTAAAAAGGTAGGTTCTTTGGGGTTAAGGTAGACCCTAGACCCTAAACCCTAAACCCTAAAGCCTAAACCCTAAAACCCTAAAGCCTGCACCCCAGACCGAGCCGCAGGTCTGCTGCCAAGGAGTGGCGACAGTTGCCCGTATCCTTCGAGGGCTGGCGTGTTAGGGTTTAGGGTTTAGGGTTTAGGGTTTAGGGCGTGGCCGGAGTCGTAGATTCAAAACGGATATGGTGGGTTTAGGGTTTAGGGTTTAGGGTTTAGGGGGGGGGTTAGGTTTTAAAGCGGTTTCATATGGGTAGTTCTCTAAATCTGGGTCCCCTTTTCAAGTCCCCAAAATGGTTCGGCACCATTCTAAGAAGGACCCGAAAACGAGACCCTAATTTAGAGAGCTACGCCTGGTGTTGCTGACAAGTAGGTCTCCCCGCATGGTCCTTCAGAGTCAGGACCCCCCCTTTTAGGATTATAATGTGGTGGATTTATACTTTAATCGTCTCAAGATAATACGGAACCCTGAGGATTAATCTTAGTATTTATTTAGGACTCTATATAGTGCACGAGGATCCTTCTCAGAAGAATCTCTGAACCATAAATGAACCCTATTGGTGCAGCTACTTCCCTGTTTCTTTTGCTGATCTTGGTATTGGTCATGGAGGCTTATGGCAGTTTACCCTAAACCATAAACCCTAGAAGAACTGGAGCTAGGACATTCGCACTAGCTCGAAGCGGGACAATAGCACGAGGCGGGGAGGTAGAGTTTAGGGTTTAGGGTTCAGGGTTTTGGGGTTTAGGGTAGTATAATAGAGTTGGAGGTGTAGGAACCCAACAGACCAAACCTTCAAGCCTGAAGCGCTTCATTGATTTGGCCCATGGGGTTCGCGCCGCTGAATTCGGATGTGCAGCCCACATCATATCAATATAAAATACTGGCCTTCATCATCAGTGTTGAGCTTCGGAGGTATGCGATACTCAACCATGTTGACAAGCATCAAGACAACAATGCCAAGGAAGGTTGCTCAAAATGGAAAAAGACACTTCGTGATGCCATAAATCTCAGAGCACCCTAAACCCTAAAGCCTAAACCGGCTCCGATGTCGAATTTCAGTTCCGGGAAGGCTCTGCTGCGAGCATGGCCTCCTAATCTGGTCGGAGGGCGGCATTCTGGAATGTGTAAACTTTGGGTTTAGGGTTTAGGGTTTAGGGTAGAGCTCGGCAGAGCGCCCTTATCAACCTAAAGATTAGTTTCAGGGATTTGGGTAGTCCTCTAAATTAGGGCCCCTTTTTGGGGGCCCCAAACTCGCCGTACGACACCCATCAAAAACACAAAAAACTAAAAGGGACCCTCATTTAGAGAATCACCCATTTACAGATGTAACATAAGGGTAGGAGTTTTTCCCGAACAGCGAGAGCTTGGGGGTCTTCAACTGAAATAAGGTTTGCATGTTCAGTGGGAATTTAAATTTAGTTACACTTTATCATACCAAATAACAGCCCTATTCTCACTGTGTGATGAGGACCGAACCCTAAACCCTAAACCCCTAACCCTAAACCCCTAAACCCCTAAACCTGATAGGGACCGAAATTAGGGTGTCAAGGCGGTTTAGGCAGGAAAGAAGCCTCTGCTAGCAGAGAAAAGCCTGGCAGTCTTTGCAGCATTTAGGCTTTAGGTTTCGGCCCCTTTAACGGTTTAGGGTTTAGGGTCTAGGGTTTAGGGTTTAGGTTTCGGCCCCCGGAACGGTTTAGGGCTTAGGCTTTAGGCTAGGTTTCGGACCCCGGAACGGTTTAGGGTTTAGGGTTTAGGCTTCAGCCCCCGTAACGGCTCAGGGTTTAGGGTTTAGGATTCAGGTTTCAGCCCCCGTACCCCCAAACCCTAAACCCCTAAACCCTGTAGGCTGTTCAGGGGCAGGGCAGGGATTGGGGGCTTTAGAGTTTCAAAGGTCTGCCAGGGGCGCGACTTGAAGCCTGTAGGGTTTAGGGTTTAGGGGTTTAGGGTTTAGGATTTAGGGTTTAAGGGTTAGGGTTTAGGGGTTTAGGGTTTAGGGGTTTAGGGTTTATGGTGTAGGGTTTAGCCCCAAGAGTGTTAAACCTAGTAGAGCTTACTTTGTTTGCAGCCTCTTCATTTCAAGGCCCGAAGCCCGAAAAACACCAAGACCCCGAACGCCTTAAAATCCTACGCCCCCTAGGCCCTAAAGCCCTCAAAGCCTGAACCCTTAAAGCCCGACCCCCGAAAGCCCATAAAACGTAAACCCAACACAACTCCACAGTCAGGGCTCGATCTCACCGATGATGGCCATGCCCAGGGGGGTCATTCGAACGTGCGACCCGTGCCAGCCGTAGCCTGAGAGGGCTTCGGGTTTTCGAGTCAGGGGCCCGGGTTTAGGGTTCAGGGGTTTAGGGTTGAGGGTTTAGGGTTCAGGGGTTTAGGGGTTTCGGGTTGAGGGCTTAGGGTTCAGGGGTTTAGGGTTGAGGGTTGAGGGTTTAAGTTTCAGGGGTTTAGGGTTGAGGGTTGAGGGTTTAGGGTTCAGGGGTTTAGGGGTTTAGGGTTTAGGGTTCAGGGATTCTTGAATTTGGAGTTCAGGTTTGTGGCGCTGGCTTAAGTTTACAATTTAGACTTCAGGGAGCAAGGTTTCGACGTTGCAAGAATCCACCGCGGGTTTGGGAGACCTTGGCTGTGCCAGTGGTGGCTCTCAATCCTGTCGGGGTAGGAGGAAGAAATGTCCGGGTCCAGGGTAAGGATATCGAGTTTGGGATATGGGTAGTTCTCTAATTTAGATTCCCTTTTCAGGTTCACAAAATAATGCGGCACCCTGATTTAAAAAGAAGACCCTAAAAGGGACCCTCATTTATAAAACTACCCGTATAGGGTTTGTTTAGACTCGGAACCAAAACAAACACGGCTTAGGGTTTAAGGATTAGGGTTTAGGGTGCATGATTAGGGATTAGGGTTTAGGGAATAGGGTTTGGGCACCAATGCTCAGAACCTGCTTTCTAGATTGGCTTCGCACACTCATAAGACGCCATCGGGGACTGGTACTAGTGCCTCCGGATCTCTTATCCCGAAACCAAAGCCAACACCCAGGTGAAGGAGGTTCAGGTTTAGAGGTTTGGGTTTGGGGGCGCAGGGTTTACAGTAGGTTGTCGTGGTTTGGGGTTTAGTGGTTTGGGTTTTGGGGTGTAGGGCTGAGTTTTAGTGGTTGAGGGTTTAAAGTTTGGGGGTTTAGGTTGTAGAGTTCAGGGTGCAAGGTTTGGGGCTTGAGGCTTTCTGGATTCGGGCTCAAGGTTTCAAGCTTAGGGTTGAGGGTTTAGGGGTTTAGGGTTAAGGGTCTAGGGGTTTAGGGTTTCGGGTATAGGGCTTTTGGCTTTAAGGCTTTAAGGGGTTAGGGTTTTCAGGTGGAAGGACACACCTTGCAATGCAGGCCATAGCGCTGTAGGCCCCTGCGTTCACGTCGATGCCCGGAGCAGCCATCAGGGTTTTAACTACCTCCGCAGCGAGGAGCAGCAATTTTGGGATCGTGGTACATGATGCCTTAATATATACATATAAACCTATATATATATATATATACATATCTATATCTATATCTATATCTATATATATATATATATATTATATTATATATTATATATATATATATATAGAGCTCCTAAGGGCCTTCGTGAAGAACCCTAAGGAATAGTCATGGTAGTCCATCATGCCCCCTATGTTATCAAACCTTAAAGCACCCCCTATGGCAATGCTTGAAATTGGCTTAGGGTTTAGGCTTTAGGAGTTTAGGGTTTAGGGTTTGCAGTTCTTGTAAGGTTCAGGGGTTCAAGGTTTAGGGGTTTCCTTAAGGTTTAGGGGTTTAGGGTTTGGGTTTTAGGGTATACCCTCTAAAGGAACCCTTTCCTAATTCTTAAGGCCCACAAAATGGCGTTCATCCCGCCTTTGGAGCCCCTTGCGAAACCCTAAACCCTAAACCCCGAAGCCCTAATTCAACGTTAAACCCTCATAGATCCCTTCAATGGACCCCTTACTTAACGGAACCCTTAAAGGAACCCAGACTTTCAAGGAACCCCAAACCCTAAACTTTAATTAAACCATAAACCCTTGAACCTGAAAGGAACCCCAAACCCAAAGCCCTGAACCCCTAAACCCTAAACCTTAAAGGAACCCCAAACCCAAAGTCATAAACCCCTAAACCTGAAAGGAACCCGAAACCCTAACCCCTAAACTCCTGAATCCCGAACACCTTCAAGGAACCCCAAACCCCAAAACCCTAAATCCCTAACAACGTTAACTTAAAGAAACCCCAAACCCTAAACCCTAAACCTTAAAGTAACCCCAAACCCTAAACTCCTAAACCCCTAAACCTTAAACCCACACCCTAAACCCTAAACCCTAAACCCTGAACCCTACACCCTAAACCCCAAACTCTAAACCCTGAACCCTAAACCCTAAACCCTTACAGGAAGCCCCAAAGGGAACCCCCCCAGCCTCCAACCCTGAAAACCCTAGCACAAACGCCCCAAACCTGGAGACACTTTTTTGCACGGGCTCCAGTCTTGAAGAGCCCTCGATTGGGCTGCCACGGTGACAGATACGAGCATGGTGCCGGGTACCAGCAAGGTGTGCACCAGACCCAAGACAGGGATTTGAGAGCACATCGCATCCCACGGAGCCCTGGAAACCCTGCGCTTTGGCAAGATCTGGGAGTTTCCGACACTAAGGGGTACCTTATTTTGGGGTCCTGATAATAAGGAACCTACTATTTAGGGTACTATTTTAGGGTACCTTATTTTGGGGGTCCGTACAAAAAGGAACCTACTATATTAGGGTACTATATTAGGGTCCTCAATTTTCGGAAACTCCCAATCTGGGCTCTGCTCCTTAGTCACCTCTGTGGATCTGCAGCAAACTTTCAATCCTATGCGAACGAAGAGATGAATCGATGCAGCCCGGGTTTAGGTTTAGGGTTTAGGGTTTAGGGTTTGGGGTTAAGGTTTAGGGTCCTAACCGCGCAGCATCGTTCTATCAGCTGTCACTGAAGCGGGCGACCAGAATTTAGGAAACCCTAGACTGGGGTGCAACTGCGAGGGTGATATGGAGGTTACCGAAAATAGGGGACCCTAATATAATACCCTAAATAGTAGGATCCCTGTTATAAGGATCCCAAAATAAGGTACCCCTAATTTTCGGAAACCCCCATATGGGAATCTGATTAAGAAAACCCTGGGATTCAGAAAACCCCGGGTCTGTTTAGGGCTCCTGAGATGGATCCTGATATCGCGGGATTATAGGACCAGGGTTTCTTAATCAGGTTCCCCTAAACCCTAAACCCCTACATTACCGCAGAACCACGTGAAGAGGCACGGGCAGGAGCTCGGGAGAGTGCCCGAAACATTGCAAGAGGGTTTAGGCTTTAGGGCTTAGAGAAACGGTTTAGGGTTTAGGGTTTAGGGTTTAGGGTTTAGGGTGGAAGTCTCTGCCACGGCGGAATGTGCTGACCTGCAAGAATCACTCCGAAGTGATTCATCTAGACCTGCCTCACTCGCAGCTCTCTATCCCAGGCTCCATCCTTTTCATCCAAACGTAAAATGCTTCTAACTGAACCCCAAGCCCCAAACCCCGAAGCCCCTAAACCCCTAGAAGCCCTAGAACCCCTAGAACCCTAAACCCCTAAAAGCCCTAGAGGCCCTAGTGAACCCAGAGACTCCAAAACCCCTTGATTAAGGAATATACCTTAAATTTTAATGGGAACCCTAATAAGATTTAAGGTATATTCCTTAATTAAGGGGTTTTGGAGTCTCTGGGAGTGAACCAGGAGGCCGCGGAAATCTGCTCATAACGATGTTCGCAGCGTGGCTCCCCCCGGCAACGACCTGTTCTCTTCAGGGTTCCGGGGGTCCTTTAAGGGATCTACCATGGGTTCCTTTAAAGGGGTCTATAAGGGTTCTACAAGGGGGATCTATAAGGGGTTTAGGGTTTCGGGTTCAGGCTTTGGGATATCTGGTTTCGAGTTTGGTTTACGCTGTAGACCTGCGGACTTTGCAAAACCGGGATAGTGGAGTCTGTTCCCGAAGAATGCCCGTCACAGTAAAGAGCACAGACATGCAAAACTCGCCCCAAGACCGGTACCATGGAAAATCAAGTAAACCACCGCATGGCACATAGCACCCAAGCCCTAACCGCAAATCCCCTAAACCCTAAACCCTAAACCCTAAACCAACAAGTCTCCCGGCACGGCCTGAAAATGGTTAGGATGAGCCGTTCTCGCTTTCCACCTGCAAGCTGATTGCTTTTTTAGGGTTTAGGGTTTGGGGACGGTTTAGGGTTAAGGGTTTAGGGTTTAGGGTTTAGGGCTTAGGGCTTAGAGGGGCTTTGGCTTTCAGGTTCAGCACTTGACTTGACGGATCCCGGTACGAGCGTGAGACCGCCACCAGCCTTCATGCAGTGGGACATACAGCAAGCACGAAGATAACAGCACGGCATCCGATAATCTGTTTGAGGGTTTCAAATTTCAGGGTTCAGGGTTTGAGGGTTTAGGGCTTGAGGGTTTGGGGCTCAAGGATTTTAGGGTTTAGGGCTAAGCCCCGCAAAAAACAGAGCACCCCTAGCCTTAAGAAAGGCTTTGAGGGTCTAGTGCTCCGGGGACTGCTCCCATGAAGTCAAGGGTGCCTTCCCCAAGGCCCTAAACCCTAAACCCAAACCCTGAACCCAAAATGGGTTTAGGGTTTAGGGAACCCTAGTAATAAGGAACCCCCCCCCTAAACCCTAAACCCTAAACCCTAAACCCTAAACCCTAAACCCTGCAGGTAATTATTAAGGCCCCTACATTGAACCCACACTCCGAAGCCCCAAACCTAAACCCCCAAACCTGAACCGGTGCTTTCTTTCACAGAAGCCTGCTTTGCTACCCTAAACCCTAAACCCTAAACCCTAAACCCTAAACTGCTTTGAACCCATAAACTCGAAATTTCCGGAAGGGAAGACCCCTGAAAGAAGGCCCAAATGCGGAACCGGTTTAAGGTTTAAGGTTTAGGGTTTAGGGTTTAGGGTTTAGGGAACCTTGCAACCCCTACAACACCTTGCAAATTCGAAAACCCTCAAATCTAAATGGAAAGCCCTAAAGCCTCAACCCTGAACTCTAATGCCCTAAGCCCTAAAACCCTAAACCCCTAAACCCCTAAACCCCTAAACCTTAGACCCCAAACCCTAAAACCCAAAGCCCTAAGACCCTAAAAACCCTAAAACTCAAATCTGAGACCCGGAATCCTCAACTTCCGGCCTCTGCTAAGGTGCAGATGGCTCTCGCCCATCCTCGGGCGATGGCTGCATGTGGGTAGTTCTCTAAAAAAACCAGGCTAGGGCACACGGCAGGAGCCAAAGTAAGAAACGTAGGGGGCTACGTTTCTTATTTTGTCTGGTTTCCAAGCCCTAAGCCTAGGGCACACGGGGGCCACGCTTCTTATTTTGGCTGGTT
>CAJNDV010035152.1:51240-70203 GCA_905221635.1 Symbiodinium sp. CCMP2456
ACCACTACTACTACTACTACTACTACCACCTCCACCACTACCACTACCACTACCACTACCACCACCACCACCACCACGACGACTACTACTACTACTACTACTACTGCGACTACGACTACGACTACGACTGCGACTACGACGACGACGACGACTACTACTACTATGACTAGGACGACGACGACGACGACGGCGACTACTTCTGCTGCTGCTATGTACTGCAACTGCTACTGCTGACACTAGTATTGCTACTTTGCTACTATTGCTGGTGCTGCAACTACCGCTACTGCTACTGTATACTACTGCTGCTACTACTGCCACTGCTTCTACTACTGCCGCAGGAGATATTCGTGTGTCTGCGACGACGAAAACGATGGCGGGGCAACAATAGCAACGGCAACAGCAGGTACAGCAGCCACAACTTAAACAGCAACTGAAACAGCAGCAACAATGCTGTAGTCACCGAAATATGAGTTGAAACAAGTAAGACCCCCACCAACAAGAACAACAGCAATGCCAAAAGCCCTGAGAGTACCGATATTCAAAAGAATCAAGACAGGCAGGGATTTCTCATAATCGGACAAGTTGCACAGGTTGGGCCTGAACCATCTGCTGGGGCTGCACGGCTTGAACTGGACTGAGCGGCGTGTTGGGGGAGATCGGCTGCTGGTAGTACTGCATCGGCTGGTTCGGCGAAATCGGGCCCGGCTGGTTCGGCGATGCTTGCACCCACTGCTGCGGCTGCATCTGCCCTTGCAAAGCAGGATTCTGCACCATCTGCTGTTGCGGAAGAACTTGCTGCTGCTGAAGCTGGCCCGTGACCGCCTGAGATGGATGCCAGGACACAGCTGCAAACACTCAAGCAAGAAGCAAAGGAGGAGAACAAGAGCAAGCACCGGACTAGCAACGATAATGACGGTGATGCTATTTAAACATGACAATACTTGTCATCAAGTTCCTGAGACGTGCCAACATGGGGGCCTCAACGACACTCAGCACCCTCTCTTGCTCCATTTTTTGAGGCTCCCCCCCTGAAGCCCCCGACATCTCAAGGCACCGAGTGCTGGTTTAGGGTTTAGGGTTTAGGGTCTAGGGTTCAGGGTTTAGGGTTTAGGGTTTTGAAGGAGAACTAGTCACTTTGGCTCCTTGCTTTCTTTTCAGTTAGACTGCCCCTGCTCCCTTACTACCACGCTGCTTGGGGTTCAGGCTTTGCCCCCCGAAACCCTAAACCCTAAACCCTAAACCCTAAACCCTAAACCCTAAACCCAAACTCCTGAAGCACCCTCTTGCAGACCCTCGAAAACGCCTCCAATAGCCGCTCCGAATGTGCTTTGGCCTAGGAAAGTCTCTGGAAATCCGTTTAGGGCCTTTAGGGTTTTGGGTTTAGGGTTGTAGGGTTTTAGGTTTTTGGGCTTTAGGGTTTTGGGTTTTAGGGTTTTTGGGTTTTAGGGTTTTGGGTTTAGGGTTTTAGGTTTTGGGTTTAGGGTTTTAGGGTTTTAGGGTTTAGGGTTGTAGGTTTTGGGTTTAGGGTTTTAGGGTTTTAGGGTTTTAGGTTTTGGGTTTAGGGTTTTAGGTTTTGGGTTTAGGGTTTTATGGTTTTAGGGCTTAGGGTTTTAGNNCCTAAACCCTTCAAAAGGCCCGACAAAGTCCCTGCGAGCTCCCTTTAAAAGGCCCTGCCAAGGCCCCCAAAAGACCCGCGTGCTTCGCCCAGCCGCAGGGCTCTGCACATAGCCAGGGGAGCCTTTTCTGCTCACGGTCGGGGGGTCATTCCAAGGTTCCTTTAAGGGCTTAGGGATTTCGGGGCTTAGGGGTTTAGGGTTTNNNNTAGGGTTTTAGGGTTTAGGGTTGAATATGAGAGCTCGCGCTTTATCGCTTAAACTTAGGGCTTTGTTCAGGGCGGGGGGCATATATCTCATATGAGTGCTAGAACTGTAGTCGAGCGAGTGAGGGAAAAATTGAACATAGTCTCTTCGTCCTTTGTGATCGAGCACCTGTGCTCCGCGGGGCATTGGCTGTTTCAGTCATCCCAAGGGTTTGCTTTCAGCAACTTTACTGCAATCGCCAGAGTTTCGAAGTTCGGGCGCGGGAAAGTCTCGGAACAGATGAGATGCGCGGGGCAAGTACAGGAGCATACTTGGAGGTTCATGGGTAGNNGCGTAACTATAATTATAACCCATATTAGGGGACTTATAACCCCACTTATAACTACCCATGAACCTCCAAGTACTGTTGTTTGGTCTTCTGGCCCGTAAGGTGAAGGCACCAGAGGTGGCACCGAAACTGGCAGAATCTCGGCCACCCTAAACTCCCTAAACCCTAAACCTAAACTAATTTTGAACACTAAACCTAAACCCTACACCCTAATCCCTCAACCCTAAAGCTAGACCCTAAACCCTAAAACCCTAAACCTTAGCTCTGCAAACCAAATTAGACATCTCCAGCTGCAGGCCGCGGACTTGGGAAAGGCTCGCAAGATGCGGGACCTTCACAATGGCAAGAGCTCCAAATGGGTGTCGTCAAAGCACCTCAAGGAGGCAGACGGCATTGTGTCCTCATTGCACAAGGACTTGAAGAAGATGCAGCAGTATCTCGCCCACAGTCACGTGGATGTCAATACCCTGAAAAAGGACCTGCTGGGGGTCGCCGCACAGGTCCAGGAGGCCAAGGACACGACCAAAGAGCTGGGAAATCTGTGTGGCAAGACGAGCGCCCGTGTAGGAGGAGTGCAAACCTGCATGATTTGTAGCGCCTCCTCAAGTCGGACCCATGAGACGTTTAGGGTTTGGGGTTTAGTGATTGGGGTTTAGGTTTTATAGGGTGGACTCAAAGGCTGGGTTCTTGTTAAGGAATTAAATTTAAGCTACCATAAAAGGGATCTATAGAAAATGGTAGGGTTTCAATATTGTAGTAACTTACATTAAATCCCGTAACAAGAACCCAGAAGAACTCATGCGGGTTGAGGGTTGCGAGTTCAGAGTTTAGGATGCTTTCTTAGAATACCTCGCCATAGCGAGTACGCGCTCTGTGAGACTAGGCTGCAAAGTTCACAGCAGGAAGTCTGAGTTGTAGAATTTCGGGAGTCCGATCTGGCTGAATGCTAAACCCTAAACCCAAAAGCTATACCCTAAACCCAAAGCCCTAAACCAAAACCCTAAACCCTAAACCCTAAACCCAAAACCCTAAACCCCAAGCCCACAGCGATCTTTGCCAGGTGCGGTCTGTCGCTGCAGCCGCTGCGGCTGCGCCTTACGGATACGTGGCAGTCGGTGGAGAGCTTCGTTGCAGAGGTGGGTTTAGGGTTTAGGGTTTAGGGTTTAGGATCGGGGACGTTCTTAAACCTAAGGTTTACAGCCTAATATAGGGGCCCGAAGGATTACCTACTTTATTGTTGGGGGTTTTAGGGTTTAGGGTTTCTTTAAATTTGTTAAAACCTAAGCCCTAATGTAGGGGCTTTAATAATTTGAATAGGGTTTGGGGGCTCCGTTAAAGGGTTCCTTAAAGGGCTCTATAAGGGCTACTATAAGGGTTTAGGGTGGAGGGGCCTTAGTAATTAGAATAGGGTTTTGGGGGTTCCTTATTATAATTATAGTATAATGGGCCCCAAAAAGCTATTCTAATTAATAAGGCTCTTCTATTGCACCCTAGATTAAGACTGTCGGAGACACCTGGTCTCGTGTCTGTGGCAAGCTTAGTGGTCCAGGATTTGGGTTTTAGCAGTTTAGCGTCTAGGGTTTAAGCTTTAGTCTTTTTGGCCAACGCTCTGGCTCCCGGTACCTCTATAGTAAGTTGGGGGCGTACGTAGGGTTCCGGTTTAGGGTTTGCGTTTTCCAGCTGCCTGGAAGTAGTCGATTATACACGCCAGTAGCCTACTCTTTTGGTAGGATGAGAATGCTTGCTGGCACGAATTGCTGATACGCTTTTTTTATGTAGATCTTAACCCTAAACCTTAAATCCTAAACCCTAAACACGAAATCCTAAACCCTAAACCTGAAACTGAAATCCAAAACCTTAAACCCTGAACCTTAAACTCTACCTTAAGAACCCAAAACCCACTTTTTTGTAGGTTCTTATTATAAACCCTAAGATGGGATTTATAGGGACCCTACGAAAAAGTAGGTTTGGGGTTCTTAGGGTAAACCCCAAACCTTACAAGCCCTGAACTCTCCCTTTGCCGAGCTCCTGCCTGCCGATTCCCACGACTCACGCCTGCAATCGACCCTAAGTTCATTAGTGCCTTTAGGGCATTTGGGGGTTTAGGGTTTAGGGTCTAGGGTCTAGGGTTCAGGGTTTAGGGGCCAGAAAGTTGGAACATCACTGTCCTCATGCCCTTACAGCAAAGGGAATCCTAGCACTAATCCTCCTAAACCCATGTTCCAACTTGCTGGGATTCGCTGTAAAACCCTAAACTTAAGCCCCTTTAGGGCCTGTCGGGTTTAGGGCTTAGGGTTGAGGGTCTATGACACAGCACAAGCTATCAGCCGAAAAGCCCCTAAAAACAAAAAGCCTAAACCCTAAACCCTAAAAAAAGAGCAAAACACCCTAAACCCTAAAACCCTAAAAACCCTAACAGACTCGAAACCTGAAGCTCTAAACCCCAAGTCAGGTACAGCGTTGTCTCGTGGACCTCATCACCAAGCCAGCAGCGGCCTCCTTGTCGCAGCGCCCTGTCGTAATTACATCCCAGCCCGGCCCAGCTGCGTTCAATTCGGGTCACAGTTGGGGGTTGAGGGTTTAGGGTTTAGTTTTTGCGGGTTTAGTTAGGGTTTAGTTTTCAGGGTTTTGGGTCTAAACTGGCACGCTGCGTGACCGTTCTACACATCTCAGTTCTATTCATGATCCAGGTACCCTAAACCTATGAGAACCTAAACCCTAAACTCGAAACCCTAAACCCTAAACTCTAAAGCCTAAACCCTAAACAACCCTAAACCGAAACCCTTTGAGCCGAAATCTCAAGCTTCGAAGACCCTCAGAACATAGGGGCCTTAACAATTACCTATACCATTTCCGGGGGTTCCTTATTATGATGATGGTATATATACACCCCAAAAGCCTATTCTCATGATAAAGGCCCCTACATTACCCTAAACTCTAGCATCCAGTGCCTGGGAGCTGTAAGGGTCATGGTGGTAGCTGGCAGTGCCAGCTTCACATTTGGTGGGGAAGGAATCCTGGGGGTTACTAAAGGTGCCTTAATAATTGGAATAGGGTGTGGGGGTCTATCATACTATAACTATAATAGGAACCCCAGGGGTATGTCATACTATAACTATAATAGGAAAACCCAAAACCCTAAACCCTAAACCCTAAACCCTAAACCCTTACTCTAATTACTGTTTCGGGCCATGTTTTTTTTTGCATTGGACCTGGGGCTTCATGGTGTTGGGGTGTTGGGGCGTCCACCACCACGACAATGAACACTACCAACACGTTTAGGGTTTAGGGTTTAGGGTTTAGGGTTTAGGGTTTAGGGGTTTAGGGTTTAGGGTTTAGGACGACTACGTCCTGCTAACTACGACGACAGCGACGACGACGACTACTACTCTACTCTACTCTTACTCTACGAGCTTCGACATCCACCAGTCGTCAGTTGAGATGTTGTGGGCACTTTGCTTCGGCTTAGTTCTATGATCCTGGTTGTCGTTAGCAATTGTTGCTGTTGTGGTCTTTCATGTCGGAATGTAGGTTTAACAAAGACCAGTTGGCACGGATCCTCATGCTCATGATCCCTAGCAAACTGTCAGGATTCGCCGTTGGGCTGGCCTGCCAAACGAAGGGCTCCTGCACTCAGCATGCATGAGGGTTGGTCTGCAGATGGTCCGATATGGAAGAAAGGCTTTAACGGTGATGAGATCCTGTTTGAAGCTTCCGATGCCGTTCCCTAAACCCTAAACCCTAAATCGTATGTTGCCTTGGAATGCTCCGAGTGAGGCTTCCGGTTTTCAGTTCTCCCCCCCTTCTGCACCCACATCTACGGCAAGCCCTCAGCTTTGAAGACCCTAAACCCTAAACCTAAACCCTAAACCCTAAACCTAAACCCTAAATCCTAAACCCTAAACCGAAACCCTAAACCTAAACCCTAAACCCTAAACCCTAAACCCTACATCAGCTGTCGGGCTGTGGTCGCTGCTTTAACTGTTTGTCACTTTGATGGGCGGGGGCATTTGGGACTTTCCGAAAACTAGGGCACCTTATTTTGGGGTCTTTATAATAAGGAACCTATTATATAGGGTACTATATTAGGGTCCCCTATTTTGGAAACCCCCATTTGTCTCAGGAAGCAACGAACAGAGCACGTGTGATTTGTTTGTTATTGTTTGAAGGTTGGTTAAACGTTTGTGTAAGTACATGCGTATGTATGCATGTACGTCACGGTATACTGACGTGCATCCACCTAATTGGTGAACCTTTGTATTTCATATGCACTTTGAATACATGTGTAAAAGAAAATGTACTGGTATGCACGCACACACACACACACACATGTGCAAACACATAAGTGTGCGTGCGGACGGTCGTTGCAAAGCTTCGAGCATGATCACAAGGATGCAGACGTGTGTCTGTGTCTTTATTATACTTAGCTCCCTGTTTTACCTATATACATATACACACTCATATTTTTCATATTTCCATTTATATGCATCTTTATTCAAAGTTGCATATGTATTTGTCTGATTTTGGCTACTTACCCATTGTCCGATTGTATTGTTGTTGGTATCTAATTTACACGGCACGTGCTGAATGGATGTGTGCAGCAGTAGATCTATATACATACACATATATACACAATCTATATATGTATATAACTGTATATATATATATAGGTGTCATACATGTCATGCAAATATACATTGGTATCTGTACATCCCGAAAAGATATTCGCGATGTGACTGGCATTCATAGCAGAAAGCCATTGTCAGATTCGTCTTCGTGGTTTATGGCTGGAAGACCCCTAAACCCTAAACCCCCAAACCCTAAACCCGAAGCCCCAAAACCCCTAAACCCGAAACCCCAAAACCCCTAAACCCGAAACCCCAACACCCCTAAACCCGAAACCCCAACACCCCTAAACGCGAAACCCCAAAACCCTGAACCCTGGACCCGCTCAGGCCTTTGATCGACTGTGCCTGGATCTTTGACAACGCACCCGAACTGCCAGCGCCGCTGATCCACGCAACTGAGTTTGCCAAGCCCTCAGGAATAGCCCAGGAAAAGGGTCCTCAAACAAAGAAAGGCCCTAAACTCGGCATCTTTGCGAATTCCTAGAGCAGGGCGACAGCAGGGCCGGTAGCATTTTAGGATTTAGGGTTTGGGGTGTTATTGTTTAGGGGGTTTAGGGGTTGATGCCTTTCCGCTGCTTTGAGACTTCATCGGGTTTAGGTTTAAGGTTCGCTAGGGGTGTACGATTGGTTTTCTTTAAAGGGCCTTGTGGGTTTAGGATTCAGGTTCGCTATGGTTTAGGACTGAGGTGCTTCAAGGTTAACGATTGAGGTTTAGGGTTTAGGGCCCCTGCTTTGTCCATGTCTAGGACATTTTCAGGTGGGTAGTTACCGTTATAGCAGCCTTATAGAAGGTCTATATACCTTATATAGAAGCTCTATATACCCTAAACTGCCCACATTTAATGTCCTTTGACCATGTTTTGCCCAGCGCCGGGTTGATTGCATGTATGCGGCCAGAGCCGTAGCTACCAATCTCTGCGCCAATGCAGTCCCGAAGTGTGGTTGGTAATGGAGGGGCCCTGAGAAAATACCAATACTGTTTTGGGGGTTCCTATTGTTATGATGATAGTATAATGGGCCCCAGAACCGTATTCTAATTCTTAAGGCTTCTATATATATACATATATATATATATATTATTTCAACGCCGCATCGTGAGTTGTATGGGCCGTAACCAAAGCATCCTGATCACATTTAGGTGGGGGGTTAAACAGCTGGCCTAGAATGTGCTCCACTGTCGAGTGAATGTATGTATAGAAGTGTACATATAAATATATGTGTACTATGCACAGACACACGCACATCTACATGCTGTATACAAGGAGTGTTGATGTACCTGTGTGTACGTCCGGCTGCCAATCGTGTAAGCCTCTCGAAGATGTTGCAGATCTGCCGAAATAATGTTGCTTGATGTGTTTATTCAGTTCGGCTAGAAAGAGTGACAGCGGTCCCGGGATCATTCAGTATATGAAAGCTGCGTCTTCTTGAAAACATGCTTGCGTTTTTTTTGCGCCTGAACCCTAAACCCCTAAACCCTAAACCCCTAAACCCCAAACCACTAAACCCTAAACCTTAAGCCCTAAACCCTAAACCCCAAACCCCAAACCCTTGAGGATCCTATTTAGCGGGGGGCTCCGTCTTTTCTGCAGTCACTGTCGGCTTCCGGCCCTGAACCCAGCACCCTAAACCCTGAACCTTAGGGTTTTCCTAGACCCCCTAACTACCCTCTATTGTACAATATACCCGCTATTAGGGACCATAAGGCAGGGCTCTATTAAAGGGCACTTGGGGCATACTGGTAGGGTTTAGGCATTAGGGGTTTGGGAGTTTCGGGTGCCGGGTTTAGGGGTTTAGGGTTTAGGGCTTCGGGGTTTAGGGCGAAGTGGTAGGGTTTAGAGTTTGGGGTCTAAGGAAGCCTAAAGAATTTCCAGTATTTTTCCTTATAGGGTTCTTTAAAATAATTTCTACTAGAAAGGAGCCCAAAACCCTATTCTAATCATTAGGGCCTGTATGGTAGTCTGCATGATCCGCAGCTGGAGCGAAGCCTATCCTGAACTAAAGAAGCCCTGGAACCAAAGACTGTGGACCCTCATGAACTACTTGGAGGTTCATGGGTAGTTATCAGTAGGCTCATAAGTAGGGTAACTACTGTTATAACCCTATTAGCCTATTAGGGGACTTCCAACCCCACTTCTAACTGCCCCCCGAACCCTAAACCCTATAGAACCCTCTAAAGGAACCCTTAAAGGAAGCCCATAACCCCTCTTATAACTACCCATGTACCTCAGATTGAGACACCCCAAGAGACCAGCAGCTCCTAAGTGCAAGTCCGCAAGTACGTCGCAAGGGGCAGATGCCCAATTTTAGGGTTTAGGGTTTAGGGCTTAGGGTTTCCCTAAGTCGTTTGGGTTTAGGGTTTAGGGTTTAGGTCTTAGGGTTTCCCTGAGTCGTTTGGGTTTAGGGTTTAGGGTTTAGGTCTTAGGGTTTCCCTAAGTCGTTTGGGTTTAGGGTTTAGGGTTAGGGGACCATGAAATCTGTTTGGCCAAGCCCCTACGGTGTAGGGATTTAGGGTTTAGGGTTTCAGGAGCTCCTCCCCTTCCCGAAAGAGCAAAATCTTAGGGGTACCTAGAAATAATTTTGAATCTTTGGCTACTATAAACCCTAAGAAGCAGCTAAAATTATAGGTTTTGCTAGGGGTCTAAGTTCAGTATAGAAATGAGAAAAGGAACAGATCTCCGAAGTCGAGATCCCGGCCGCGGGCGAAGCCGCCGAGACGCCGGAACTTAGGCTGTCCAGGTGCAACTGGTATAGAGTTTAGGGGTTTAAGGGTTAAGGTTTAGGGGATTAGGGTTTATAGGGGTTTATAGGGGTTTAGGGGTTTAGGATTTAGAGCTTAGGGTTCAGATTTCATGGTGTAGGGTTTAGTGCTTAGGGTCTGGAGTTTAGGGTTGGGGGTTGTGGCTCTGGGGATTATAGGCATTAGGTGGAACCACCCCACGTACAGCGGCGCTGTGGGATTCCTTGCAGAACTTCCTTGTCGAGCCAGCAGCAGCAGAGGCAGCAGCAAGCGTTCCAGGCGTTCCAGGCGTTCCTCGAGCTTTACGACCGCCAACGCCGCTCGGATGCCTCGGCTGCACGGGCATCGTCTTCGGACCAAGCGCAATGGAGGACGGCGGTTCAGCAGCTCACAGGTCCAGGAAAGCCTCCGACAAGCCGTTGCCCCGGCGACACCGAGGCCGAACCCTGGAACTCCTGGAGGCGAACGCAAGCCGGAGAACGCAAGCCGAGGCGCGTGCGCTGCAAGGCCTGCAGCGCCTGCAAGCAGCTCCTGCCCGTGGACACCGCACGGCCTCCTTGTGAAACATGGGTGGTCTTCTAAGGGTTTAGGGTTTCCTAACCCTAAGCCCTAAACCTTATACCCTAAACGCGGCGCTATGGAGTTCCTTCTAAGGGTTCCTGCAAAGGTTCGAGTTACACCAGTTTCTTTCAGGCTGCCTTTGGAGGTCCCTTCGAGGCTCGACCGCGGCTCTAGAGAGGTTTAGGGGTTTGAGGATTAGGGTTTCGGGTTTAGGGCCCTAAAACCCTAAACCCTAAACCTTCAAGGTTTAGGGTTTAGGGGTTTGAGGTTTATAAAGGGTTTCGGGGGCTTGAGGTTTGGGCTTCAGGGGCTTAAGGGAACCATGGAAGCCAGAATAATTACGAATACTGTTCCTCAGAGTTCCTGATTGTGTCTATTCTTGAAGGCACCCAAAGCCCTCTTCTTGTTGAGGCCCCTGTATTTTCGAGGGTTTCGGGGTTAGGGATTTGACATTTGGGTTTCGAGCTTTGGGCCTAAGAGTTTTGAGTCGAAGGTGGATCTTTGTCCGGGCTGAGGGTTTGGGGTTTGAGACTTCCTTGATTCGGGCTCAGGCTGCTAAGGCTAAGTTTAAGACTAGATGGGCTCAGGACGGAGAGAAGAAACACAAAGAAGGGTTTAGGGTTTAGGGTTTAGGGTTTAGGGTTTAGGGTTTAGGGTTTAGGGTTTAGGGTTGAGGGTTGAGGGTTTAGGATTGATGGTAGACTAGATCGCGTCAGCAGTGCCGTCGAGTGACTGGGTGTCCCCGACTGTCAACTTTGCGTCCAGTGTCCGGCTTCTGTAAGCGGAACCGGAACATGTCTAATTTTGCATACCGGCGCTGCTACTCTGGGTTTTGAGACAGATTTGTTCATGTTCGTGAGCATGTAGAAACCCTAAACCCTCAACCCCTAAGCCCCTAAACCCCTAAACACTAGGCCCTAAACCCCTAAACCCCTAAACCCTATATCCCTATAAACCCTAAACCCCCTAAACCCTGATCCCCTAAACCCTAACCGCTAACCCCTAAACCCTAAACCCCTAAACCGTAAACCGTAAACCCTAAACCCCTGAACCCCTAAACCCCTAAACCCTAAACTCCTAAACCCGATAAACCCTAATCCCCTAAACCCAAACCCTTAAACCCCTAAACCCTAACCCCTAAACCCCTAAACCCGTAAACCCTAAGCCCTAACCCCAAACCCCTAAACCCCTATAGTCCCTAATCCCCTAAACCCTAATCCCCTAAACCCTAACCCTCAAACTCCTAAACCTTAAACCTTTTGCCCTAAACCCTAAACCCCAATCCCCTAAACCCTAACCCTTAAACCCCTAAACCCTAAACCCTAAACCATAAGCCCTACACCCCTAAACCCTGAATCGGCCCTAAACCCTAAACCGTAAACCCTAAACCCTAAAGCCCTAAACCCCTAAATCAGCCCTAAACCCTAAATCAACCCTAAACCGTTAGCAGATCCTGTGGAGCGAGCAGGCGTGGGGATCAAATTCTCGCCGCGCTGCGTGGGAAGCTGCCGGCTGAAGCTGGTCCGCGCCCAGCAATAAGGGTCTAGGAGTTTAGGGTTTAGGGTTTTAGGGTCTAGGAGTTCAGGGTTTAGGAGTTTAGGGTTTAGGGTTTAGGGGTTTGGAGTTTAGGGTTTAGGGTTTAGGGTGAGGGATTTAGGGTTTAGGTTTAGGGTCAGGGGTTTAGGGCAGGTTTAGGGTTGAGGGAAGCTGGTCTGCGCCCATGAAAAAAAGGGGCCGTAATATATAGTTAGAATAGGGTTCAGGGTTTAGGAGTTTAGGGTTTAGGAGTTTAGGGTTGAGGGTTTAGGGGTTTTAGGGTTGTAGGATTTAGGGTTCAGGGAGCCGTAATAATTAGAATAGGGTTCAGGGTTTAGGGTTTGGGAGTTTAGGGGTTCGGGTTTAGGGTTCAGGGTTCAGGGTTTAGGGATTAGGGTTTGGGGGGCCGTAATAATTAGAATAGGGTTCAGGGTTCAGGGTTTAGGGTTTAGCAGTTTAGGGGTTTGGGTTTAGGGTTCAGGGTTTAGGGTTTAGGGTTTAGGGGGCCGTAATAATTAGAATAGGGTTCAGGGTTCAGGGTTTAGGGTTTAAGAGTTTAGGGGTTTGGGTTTAGGGTTCAGGGTTTAGGGTTTAGGGGGCCGTAATAATTAGAATAGGGTTTTGGCGGTTCCTCTAATGGGCTCCTTAAAGGGTTCTATAAGGGCTGCGATAAGGGTTTAGGGTTTAGGGGCCGTAATAATTACAATAGGGTTTGGGTGCATATTGCACTATAATTATATTAAGGCTCTTTCTTGAGGCTTCTAAGGGGGGGGGTTGACAGGAGTTCGGTTTAGAGTTTAGGGTTTTAGGGTTTAGGGTTTTAGGGTTTTAGGGTTTAGCGTTTAGGGTTTAGGGTTTGGGGTTGAGGGTTTAGGGGTTTAGGGGTTTAGGCAGTTCGGGCCCTAGCATGCAGTGTTAGCGAGAAGGTGGGCCCAGAGTGTGGGGGGGTTTAGGGTTTAGGGTTTAGGCTCTAACACGACTCCTGTCAAAATCATATACAGCTTACCTAAACCCTAAACCCTAAACCCTAAACCCTAAACCCTAAACCGTGTTGTTTGGGGAGTGCTAGTAACCATGGAGCCAAGGGCGATTTGGAGTTAGGGCCTTCAGGGTGGAAGACTGAAGGTTTAGGGTTTAGGGTTGGGGGTTCCTTTAAGGTTTAGGGGTTTAGGGTTTAGGGTTTAGGGTTCCCTTTCAGGTTTAGGGGTTTAGGGTTTAGGGTTAAGGGGTTTGGGCTTCAGGGGTTTGGGGTTCAGGTTTCGAGTTGAGAGCCGCTCGATCTGAATCCTACCTAACCAAAAGCGAGCCCTCAAACTTAGAATCTGAAACACAGCCACTTCAAGGAAGACTGCAGAGCTGCCCCTAGGCCCTAAAGTAGTCCCTTTTTGGGGTTCATATATAGAATCCTATACAGGAGAAGCCAGAAAGTTGGAACATCAATATCCTCATGCCCTTAAGGCAAAGTTTAGGGGATCCTAGCACCAATCCTCCTAAACCCATGTTCCAACTTTCTGGGGTTCACTATAAGGTAATCCCCAAAAGGAACTACTATGGGGCCTATGGCTAAAGAACACCGAGGCGCAGGAACCACCTCGTGGACAGAGCAGAAGACAAGATGCAAGGACCCCGATGAAACACAAGGCCTACCTTCCCAAAGGGTCCAAAGTACCTATATAGTAGAATGTGGGGTTTCTATATTAGGAATTGTAATAATGATTTGGGGAAGTATGCCCCATAACAGTACCTAGGACCCTTTGGGCTTAACCTACCAAAACCTACTTTGTTGTAGGGTCTTATTATAATGGGTTTAAGGTTTAGGACCTGGCTTCTGAATCAGGGTTTCGGCTGAGAGAGTCGACGGCAGGTTTAGGCCTCGAAGTCAGGACATAAGGCTACGGTAGGCAACTCACAGCATCAGGGTTGCAGGTGCAAGATTCAGGATGGTAGCCCCAAGCCCTGGAGCCAAGCCTAAGATATCGGGGTTTGAAGGAAGCGGGCTAAGAGCTCCTCCGGAGAAACCGTGAAGGGTTTAGAGTTTAGGGTTCAGGGTTTAGGGTTTAGGTTGTAGGTTTCCGGGTTTGGGGTTCAGGGTTTTGGGTTTACCGACCTGCTCTCCCAGTACTTGCGGCAGGACAGTATCAGCGGAGTCACGGCGGCCGAGTCACCATCCTGATTTCTTGACCAAAACATGTGTTACCTTTGGGCTCCAGTTACATACATTATGGGTTACTCGGTTACATGATGTATGGCCACAAACCTATACTGCTTAGGTAACTGGAGAAATAAGGCTAAGTTCCCAGAAGGAAGGATAACTTGCTAGCTCCTCTGCTGATGAGATTAGCTTCAGTTGTCACACTAAGGAAAGCACCCTTAGATACTACACTACCGTACATCCATTACGGTAACCCTAAACTCTAGTCTAGACTCTAGACCCCAAGCTCTGAAACCCTAAACCCTAAACCCCTAAACCGTAACTATACTGAACTTAGACCCCTAGCAAAAATTATAAGTTTAGCTGCTTCTTAGAGTTTATAGTAGCCAAAAGTTAAAATCATTTCTAAGTACCCCTAAGGTAAACCCTAAACCCTAAACCCATGTCCCGTCACACGAACCGAGCATCCACAAAGTCGAAGCTCGGATCGGCCTGGGGTGGATGGAATCAGGCGAAAGGTTATACCATACCGGCTACTACGAGGGTGCTATCAAGGTTCCTTCAAGGGTTTCTGTCATGCGTTTCAAAAGGGCTAGTAGTTCCTTCTAGGGTTTCTGTAATGCGCTTCAAAAAGGGCTAGTACGGGCGAAATTAAGGGTTTCGAGACCACTTTCTATTATATCAGCTATAGGTGGTTCCAGTGATCTGACAGAGTTTGGGTTGCGGTGCTCTCGTTGCAAGGCTCAGTGTTTCAGGGACACGAAGGCTTGGGTCTATGTCGTCAAATTCCCCGCATCCTCTGAACCCTAATGTAGGGGCCTTAAAAATGGAATAGGGTTCTAGGCCCCTTCATAGTACAAATATATTCTTAAAGAACAGTATTGGTAAGTACTTAGGCTGCTAGAGTTCACCGTAAAGGTTTAGGGTTTAGGGTCTCAGAGCCTGGTTATCGACCCTGAACATCGGGATCCTTACATCTTACATGTCCCAACAATAATAGTTACAATAGTAATAATAACCAGGATAATGATAATAATCCTGGTGATAATCAAAGTGCTCATAAACGTAATCATGATAATAGTAGTTATAACAATAAAAACTATTGTTATTGTTATTATTACTATTATTATTATGATTATTATTATTGGTATTAGTACTATTATTGTTATTATTATTATTACAAATGATGATAATCATGAAGTCTCTAAAACTCATCCATAGCCCCAGTCGCACTCCTCGGCCAGGAAAAGGCCCCCCCAAACCAGCCAGAAGCTCAGAGGGCTGCTGCTACTTGGAGGATCATGGGACCTAGTAAGTAAGGGTTTAGGGTTTAGGGTTTAGGGTTTAGGGTTCAGGGTTTAGGGTTTAGGGTTTATGGTTTAGGGTTTAGGGTTTAGGGTAAGTAAGGTAGGTAAGGTTATAAGTCCCCTAATTGGGGTTATAAGTATAGTTACCTTGGTTGTAAACTTACTTACTAAGTCCCATGATCCTGTAAGTACCTGCTTCCAACCTCCCCAAAACCTGTCTTTCTAGGTTTTTTGAGACTTTCTTCACCAAAACCTATTTTTCTAGGTTGTTTTTTTGTGATTTTCCTTGTGAAATGTACTTAGAAACTAGGCTCAAATCCTGTCTTCCTAGGTTTTTGTTGTGATAGTCCATATATATGTACGTAGAAATTAGGCTTTTGGGGGGTTCGGGTAGTACCAGCCAAGCTACTACCAAACAAGTTAATGATGGCGGTAGCAATATCCAGAGTATTGCCAGGAGTAATGATTGCAAAGATAAGCGTTCTTGCAACCCCCCTGGCCAGATCAATTGTAATCCTAGCAAGATCCACCATAGTGCCAGACATGACCACCAAAGCGACATGCGGCCGTCCTTGCCCTTTTTAGGATATATGTCACTCTCTTTGCCCCATTCTCACAAGAATAACCGGACGACAGTATACCTATCTTGCCATAAGAGGCTGGAGCACTAGACTCGATCGAGTCACAGGTACGTTTGCAGGACGGGCAGGTATGCAGCGCAGTATCTTGTTTCGCCCATATGAGCGTGATGCGGGAATACTCCGGCATGAGGTCGTTCCTACACCGATTATCTGCACCCCAGATAGGCCTTCTTGTCCAGCATGGCCTGCACACCCGGCGCATCCCCTTTGCATATGGCTTTGCAAAGCTCCTTGCGGGAAGAAGGTACGAAGAGCACCCTGACTACGGTGTGGACTTGATTCTTGTGTGGTCCTTGGGGTCGAGGCACCCTTAACCCCAAAACCTGAATTTCAGGGTTGGCTAGGGTTTAGGGTGTAGGGTTTAGGGTTTTGGCTGTAAGTTTCAGACGCATGTCTCTTCAGACTGAAGATCAGGGATGTTGTAGGGGTCTGAAGAAATTATGAGTATATCCTTTTACAGTCCCTTTGTAAATCGCACAAGATATTCCAACACTCTATTCTACTCATGAAGGCCCCGATCAAGAATCCTGCAAACCTGCTAGAAAGAACCTTCATAAGCCCAAAGAAAAGATGAAACCCTTACCTAGTTACTCAGTTCTCAAGCCCCCAAAGGTGTGTACATTTTCAGTTCTATAAGAGATCATATCATCCTATTAAAAATGCATAAAGTGTGCTAGTAAGGTTTATGTGAACCCTCCACCCTAAACATCCCTAAACCCTAAACGTCCCTAAACCCTAAACCCAACGCCTTATTCCGTGATGTGTGGCCCAAGGTTCACTACCCTCAGTCTGACATGCTCGTCTTCATCAGATGCCCTGCAGCTGAAGAGTTTAGTGCTCAGGGGGTAAAGGGTTTAGGGTTAAAGGGTTTAGGGTTCAGGGCCTCTAGGATTACAGAGTTTAGGGTTATTTCGACTACTCTTTAGACTTTGCTTCCACGAGTGTGTTCTGTTGTCTACTACGACTGAACTCTGTGCTTTGCTGGTGTTATAATGTCTAACCCCAAGCCTTGTTACCCAGCTGCGGTGTGGCAACGTACCCTGACTTAGTAAGTCAGGCATGCCCTTATCGGGGCCACAAGCAGTTAAAGCTATAGCGGTTTAGGGTTTAGGAGTTTATAGGACCCCTACAAGGTCCCATGATCCTCTAATCATGATCCGTGTGGCCACCCTTGTTGCACCTTCCTGCGCGGCGCGTCATGTCTACGACCAGAGCTGCCAACGGGATACGGGCTTCATATTTGCTTATATTGGGGCCTTAATGATTCGAATAGTGTTTTGGGGTAGATTATTAACTATACGATAACTATGTAAGGTACCCCCCAAGTAGTATTGGTATTTGTTGAGGCCCCTGTAATGTTCCTTCGGGTGTAGATTGCCGGTTAGAAAGCCTCGGCTGGAGGGGGTTTGGGTGTGGCTGCAGGGGCCTAAGTACCTGTATGGGTGGGGTCCTTTAAGGGTTCCTTCAAGGCTCCGAAATGGGGGATACTTACCCTACCTAAGCCCATCATCGTAATTCCTACTATAGAAACCCTCCTAACCTTCTACTAGGTACGTACTTAGGACCCTTTGGGTCGCGTGCGGGGCCTCTTCGCAGGCTGTGAACCTCCAGCGAGCTCGGAGGCTGCATCTTGCCAAGATTCCGCAAGCATTCGTGCAATTTCCGTGTGCATGTGGGATTTGGCGAGATTGAGAGCAGAGTTTCCACGATTGTCCTCCACTTCCTTGTCTGCGTGGGCTTCGAGAAGCAGCCGGACGATTTCAACATGGCCAAGCCTCGATGCATCGAGGAGGGCGGTACTGCCAAGGAAATCCACAGAATCCACGAAGTTGCTGTCCGCTCCTGAACCGTGCTTCAAGAGCAAGTGGACTACATCAACACGACCATGGAAAGATGCAACGATGAGAGCTGTGTTGCCATCGTTGTCTGCACGGGCCTTGTCCACCCCAGCTTCCAGAAGCAACCGCACCGCCGAGGCACGGCCACTGCTCGACGCGCGCATGAGAGCTGTGCTCCCCGAGTAGTCCGCCAAGTCCTTACCGGCTTTGGCCTCCAGCAGCAAACGCACGATACCAGCGTGGCCTTCGGCAGATGCAAGAATGAGGGCAGTGCTGCCGAAGCAGTCGGTCGCGTCCTTCTTAGCACCGGATTCCACAAGTAACTGTGCAGTTTTCACTTCACCAGTCAGAGATGCGACAATCAACGGCGTGTTGCCATCACGATCAGCCAAATCTTTGTCTGCACCTGCCTCCAGTAGCAATCGAACAAGGTCGATGCGGCCACGGCGGCAAGCTGCGAGAAGCGGCCTGTCCCCAGAAAGACTGCCCAAGTCTGGATCTTGAGGGCGTTGTAGAATGGCCTCGACATCAGAGATGGAGCCCCAACTTTCTACAGCGCTTTGAAGCTCATCTGCTTGCTCCTGCGATGCCTGTATGAAGGGTTGCAAAATAAGTTGAACGTCCGTGATGGAATCCAAGGTGTCGGCATCATCCAAGAGCCTTCCCCCGGAGAGCAGTTGCTGCCTGTAGAGCGAAGGGAAGCCGTGATCATGAAGGTGTCGTTTCAATGTCCTCGCATCGCTCACCTCCTCTGCAGGTACTAGGGACAACTCCTCTCCTGCAAGTGACCAGACGTGAAGCATCCCATCCGAAGGGCTATGCTGGTCTAAGGGCTTCCTAGCCTCATCATGGTATCAGGTCATTGAGACCCACGTGCTATGAAGTTTGGGTTGAGGGTTTAGAACTTAGAATGGTTTAGAGTTTCGGCGAGTTCGGCATTGCGGTTTCGTATAGTGTGGGTATGCAACTACCCGAAGAAGCTATCGACCGGAAACTGCGAGCCAAAAGGTCTACTAAGCGACACTTTCGGGTTTGGAGTTTTGGGCTTCAGGATGAACGGTTTAGGTTCATGCAGCACCCTAAACCCAAGGCCCAGGCCCTTCACCTACACCAATGCCTGCACAGCTTTACAGTGATCGCCGAAACCCAAACAACACGCTCTGAACTGTAGCCTGCATGAAATTCGAAGGCGGCAACAAACCCTCAACCCCTCCTAAAGCCAGGGCAGAGCACCACATCGAAGCCTAAACCCTAAATCCTAAACCCCAAACCCTAAACCCTAAACCCTAAAACCCTAAACCCTTTAAACCCTAAACCCTAAACCCTAAAGCCCTAAACCCTAAACCCTAACACGCTAAACCCTAAACCCTAAACCCTAACACCCTAAACCCTAAACCCAAAACCCTAAAGCCCTA
>CAJNDV010035152.1:78878-96632 GCA_905221635.1 Symbiodinium sp. CCMP2456
CCCCCCCCCCCCCCCCCCCCGCGTTTAATGCTAGGGGAACGATTATAAGGACACCTATCTGGGCTGCATGATAGCAAAAACCTGTGCTGACTAGAGGGATAGAGTTGCCTCAGCATTCCGGCAAGGACTTGTTTTGGGGTTTAGGGTTTAGGGNNTAGGGCTTAGGGTTTAGAGTTCGGGGTGTAGGGTCCTGGCCTAGGAACTTCAGGAGTTCGATATTGCCCAAAATTCCCAAGTGGCCGTAGGGAACATCTCTTATTGGCCCGGTTTTAAAGGTGCAACAGGTTGGGACTACATAGTCGCCATAACACTACACAAGTCTTAAACACTTACCTGCCATAGAGGTTTGATGGAATTGAGTTTTGGTGTACATTACAGCATAGTGATAGTTAGTTAGATATATATAGATAGATAGATAGATAGATAGATAGCTAGATAGATAGATAGATAGATAGATAGATATATAAATAGATGCATATTACTAGGGAGCACTACAGAAATAATGACGACATACTCATGACAGAACCCTACTGAGTTACTGATTGGTACCCCTGTAGAACCCTGGAATCAAAGGGCCCGCACAGGAACCCTACAAACTCAGACCAGGTACGCGGCTCATGGGCCCTTCGACTTGCTAGCTGTGGGAGCTCATTTCTCTTGTGGTTTAGGGCTTGGGGTTTCGGGTTTCGGGCTTAATGTTGGCGTTGGGGGTTGCGGGTTTCGGGTTTGGGGCTTGGTTTAGGGCCTGGAATGCAATGCGATGACCTCACCTTACATCCTAAATCCCAAACTCCCTGGACCCCTGCCAAAACCACGATTATCTCAACACATCCATGTATAGCGAAAGTCCGAAGCCCAACCCAACCCCTGAACCCTAAACCCTAAACCCCTAAACCCTAAACCCCAAACCCTAAACCCTGAACCCGAAACCCTAAAGCCCTTAAAACCTAAACTCTGAAACCCCTAAGCTGGAAACCTGAAGCTCGCACACCCTGAACCTTGAACGGTTTACACAACTAGGGTTTAGGGTCTATTGAGAGTTTAGAGATTAGGGTTTAGGGTCTAGAATTTAGGGTTTAGGGTTTAGAGTTTAGGTTCTAGGTTTTGGGAGCAACCCTAAAGCCCTAAACCCCTTTACCACTGAAGGCACCTCACCACCCCATGGTAGGCAGTTCTCTACCTGAGTTCACTGCTTCCCACGGTTTAGGGCTCAAGCTGTCGATGTAACATAGGGGCCTTCAGAATTCGAACGGGCTGGATTGGTCCTGCATAGGTCTGTTTATGGCCGATTAGGCTTTAAATCTCCTAAGCCCAATGCTTTGCAAGACTTGACATGGTGATCCAAACGACTCCAACCCTGACTCCACGTGCCCCCAGCATCTTTCAAGTCTAATGCAGGGGCCTTGATCGTCAGAACAGGCCCTGGGGTATGTAATATTGTGACGATGAAGGGGATGCGATTACTAATGACTCAGGCTTCTGCGCAAACTGTCGGGTGGGCATTTGGGGTGTCCATCAGGGGGGGGGGGGGTAATAGTCCTAAACCCTGCGCCCTAAACCCAGTGCCTATGGGAACTGTAAGCATGCGGAGCGCTGTCTCTGGAGTGCCGTAGACCCGAAGTCCTCTACCTTTTAAATAGCCTGAACCCAAAGCCCTACTGAAGCAAAAGACCTAAAATCAACAGAAACTGCTTAATATAAGGGTTGGAATAGTTATTACGATAGCATCCCTTTAAAGTACCGAGTCCCAATATGAATGTTTTCTTGCGATCACCCCAAAAACCTAGTTGAACCATCAACCATCAAGGCCCCTATGCCAACCCCTGATTAGTCTGGTGGAGCCATGCTGACGAAAGTTACAACAGGCTAGTTCTAGAGACTACGAGATTTATGGGCAGCCAAGGAAATGTAGGGCTCTTAATAGTGAGAATCATTCGTGTTTTGGGCATATTATGCCATAAGTGTAATTCGGAGCCCTCAGAACAATATTGGCAAACTTTTTGGGGTTTTGGGTTTTGGGTTTTGGGGTTTTGGGGTGTTGGGGTTTAGGGGTTTAGGGGTTTAGGGGTTTAGGGTTTTGGGGTTTAGGTTTTTGGGGATGCGGCCAGGGTGCAATCAACTGCCCGTCGTCCAGCTTGGCAAGCTTCTCTGCAGGCAGCGCGTGCATCACCGCGTAGACGATACCCTCGGCTTTCGAGCCTCCGGGTGTTTTGGGCTGTAGCTGGCCTGTGGGCTCTTGGCTCGCGCGGTTTAGGGTTTAGGGGATGTTGATGCCTGGGTGCATATCGACATACATCAAAATAACACTATGCGCGATAGGACTCCAAAAATAAAAAACAACACAAGCAGGCATGCCCGTTGTATGTACAGTACGTATCACTGCATGCATGTTTGCCCGTGCATGGGTAGATGTAGGCATATGCCTTCCTACTGAAAAGACTAACCATGTGAACAATACACAAATGGGGGTTTCCGAAAATAGGGGACCCTAATATAGTGCCCTAAATAGTAGGATCCTTATTAGAAGGACGCCAAAAACATGCACTCCTCATTTTCGGAAACTCCCAAATGAGTGTAGATACATTTGCTGATTTTTTATGCGGCTGCCAGCCACCTTTTACAAGCAGGCGACTCCTACACCGCAACACTTTCGACCTCCATCTGGGGGTTTCCGAAAATAGGGGACCCTAATATAGTACCCTAAATAATAGGATCCTTATTATAAGGACCCCCAAATAAGGTATCCTAATTTTCGGAAACCCCCATTTTGTAGATTCCTTTACGTTTGATCTCCCAGGGCGCCTAGCACGCTTGGCAAGCTTTCCTAGCGTCTGTGCTATAGGTATACCTTCGCAGAATTTTCGGGTACATACCCTAAAACCTACACCCCGAAAATCTTGAACCCTGCAACATTTAGGGCTTGGCATTTGGGCTGTGGCTCTAAGTCTAGAGTTTTACGTTTGCCATGTTTTTGCTTTTAGATAATGAAGGGTTTCGGGTTGGGGCTTAACTGCGAGTTGAGAGATTGAGAGCATAGCTAAATAAACTCGAAACCCTAAAAACTAAACCCGGTAATCATGAACCCCAAACCCGGCAATCCTGAACCAAAAAACCGGAAAATTAGACCCTGAACCGCATTGATTTCTTAACTGCTCGAACTTCGAAGGCGACACCGAAACCCACCCAGGTCCGAGACTCTCGATGTACTGTATAGCAAACCAGGTGGGCAGTTCTCTAAATTCGGGTCCCCTGCTTAGGATCCTTTTTATAAGGGTGCCGTACTATATTGGGGACCCAAAAAGGGACCTAATTTAGAGAACTACCCAGGCAGTTCTTTCAATGCAGGTCCCTTCTTCTCGGTCCCCAATGTAGTACGGCACCCTTATGAAAAGGACCCCAAAAGGGACCCTAATTTTGAAAACTACCCAGGTAGTTCTTTCAATGAGGGTCCCATGCTTAGGGTTTAGTGTTTAGGGTTTAGGATTTATAGCACAGTCGGTAATGTAGGGGCCTTCATAATTAGAATAGGGTTTTGGGGTCCAGCATACCAGAACTGTGATGAATCATGATGAGGAACCCCCAATATAGTATTGGTAATTATATCGGCACCTACATTAGTTCTGTAAATTAGGGTCCCTTCTTGGGGGTTCCTTAAAGGGATCTACAAAGGGTTTCTATGGGGTTTCCAAAGGGTACTATAAGGGCTATATATGAATAGTTCTCTAAATTAGCGTCCCTGTTAAAGGTTCCCAGAATAGTACGGCACCTTCATCTCAAAAAAAGGACCCTAACAGGGACCCTCATTTAAAGAACTACCCAAATACAATATAGGGCATTTCGGGGCCTCGTTCATTAGAATAGGGTCCCTAAACCCTAAACCCTAAACCCCTAAACCCTAAACCCTAGACCCTTGAAGGGTTCTTTGAAGGTTCCTACAGGGCTTGCGATAACATGAAGCGGCCCTTTTCCTAACCCTAAGGCTCCATGTACCCATATAGTAGATACTTATGCCTTAAAGTACCTTTTTAGGGACCCCTTTAAGGCACAAGTATCTACTATAAAGGTACATGGAGCCTTTGGGTAATTAGAGCTATCATGTTCTCCAGGATGGTTGCCTGGAGCAGCAAATCTGCCAACCCCCGAGCACGAGCACTTGCACCATCTACGACGATGACAGCAGCGCTTGAGTGCGGGATCTTAGGATCTCACAGAACAAAAATGGGATGCCGGGTAGAATCCAAACCTCCTGGCTGAGGGTCCACGCGTGGAGCTTCATGCCTTGTTTTTCCCAAAGGGTCCTAGGTACTGTTATGGGGAATACTTTCCCAAATCATAATAACAATTCCTAATATAGAAACCCTACATTCTACCATATAGGTAATTATTGATTCCTAGTATATGCCTTGTTTCCCAGAGGGTCCATATATACTACTATTATGGAATTAGGTCCCCAAAACCATAATAAGGATGGTCTTTTGGGACCTAATTCCATAATAGTAGTGTATATGGACCCTCTGGGTTTTTGGCATAATCATAATAACAATTCCTAATATAGAAACCCTACATTCTACCATATAGGTACTTTGGACCCTAAACCCTAAACCCTAAACCCTAAACCCTAAACCCTTTGGGTTTGGCATTTCAGATTTTGGGGCCTGTTTCTGTTTCAAGCCCTCGGAGCCCCGGGCCTCTCACCCAAGACCCCAAAGCCTAAACGGGGTTTAGGGTTTAGGGTTTAGGGTTTAGGGTAAACGCTAAAGTTGCAGCCGTGGAGCCCGGGGACACCATGTAGGGCATCGTGGAAGTGAGGTTCTGTAGCCAGTTCATATAGCCGTTGTAGGACTGGCGTAGGAGCAATCGTGGAGGTCGACGCAGATTAATTAACGTGATCAATATAGGGTTTGGGCCATATTTTTCAATGAATGTACGTGCCTCTGGCACTCTGTTTGTATATATGCATACGTGTTGTATAATATGTATGAACATGTGCATATGGAGGCTGTTGAAAATAGCTGCTGGTAATTGCACGTACATATATATATATATATATGATACCTATCTGCTATCAGCTATCATCAAAACATCCTAAGGCGACCGCTGTAATACCAAAAAACACTGCCCTCTGATTTTGTAGGGCTGCGCAGGGTAATGGTCGCAAATATATTGCGTATACATATATGAAGGTGTGTATATACATATATACATATACACGTAGGCACATAGAGGTATATATATATATATGTATATAGGTGCATACATAGACAGGAATATGTATGTAATGTTTCCTCACACATGAACATAGACCTTTACATAAGATGCTTACACATACACGTGCACTTGCACATGCACATTCACCCCTTCACAGGCACATAAACATCCACGTGCACATGTCCATATGCACATGTACAAGGCTTGTACAGACACATCGCATACACATACACAGATAAGCGCACACACGCACACTGGGATATGTGTGTATACGCGTATATATATATATATATACACACAGCCATACGTAAATAATGACATTTACATTGCGCTACGATATATTACAATACATTACAAGACTTTAAATACATTTCAATACATGACAATACATGACAGTACATTGCCTGCATGCACGAATGCATGCACGAATGCATGCACACATCTGTGGCATTATCTACATATCTGTGTACGTACCCATGCATGTATGTATGTCGATTATTATGCATGCATGTGTATAAGTAAACATACAGGTATATACACGTGCATACATATAAGTACGTACATTCTGTCAATACGCACATGCACATATGCATACACGGAAATCTACATGTACATGACTATGCACATACAAAGACATCTACATGTACATATACTCATACTTGTAACATGCAACATGTAAATACACACATGCGTGTTTGTGTGTGTGCGCGTGCGTATACATGTATACATCTACTGAGATCTACTGTATATGTATGCATATATGCATATAAAATGGCTGAATGTCCTACACTTTTGTTAGCACTTTGTCCCCAGCTCTGTAAAACACCACCCCAGGAAGTGATCCAGCCTCTTCGTAGGTAAACCTGAACCGGGTCTTTGGCTTTGGACGAGGGTTCAAAGGCTCGTTTTGCAGGGACGACAGCGGTCCGTTTTGAAAAGGGCTGAGGGGTTTCAGTGTCGGGTTCGGGAATCGGTGTTGTATTTTTGTGCTTGGAGCTTCGTGCGATCGAAACTGATTTTACGGTAGGGGCCCTAAAATCTAGAATAGGGTTTTGGGCTCCTGTATGGTATGGTTATAATAAGGAGCCCAAAGGAAAGATAGTTGCAATTAGTTAAGCTTTCATACTACTTCAATAGTGCGGTGCTGTCTTTTGCCGGAAATGCAATGTAGTACACCTTACTTTGGCTTCATCGTGCCGAATAAGCCCTGAAACCCCAAACTCTAAACCTTAATGCAGCCTCTCGCGAACACCCAGTTGAAACACTACAGCAACAAAGAACTGCGCGATTCTGCAGCAATCAGGCGCCATTATCACCTCAATCCTTGTAGGATTTTAGGGCGCCTGTGAACCGTGCTGCGGCCGCTGAATTGTCTTAGGTAGGCATGCTGAGTGTCTCGACTGTTAAACCCCAAAAAACTAGCTAAACCCTACGGCTTTTAGGGTTTACGGTTTAAACCCTAAGCCCTAAACCCTAAAACCCTAAACCACCTGATTGGTGCATGGGCGTAGGAGTCGTCCATGTAGCCAATGTCACCCACGTGCCAGATGAAGTCCTCTGCCAAGCTTTCCCGAAGGCTCTATGTGGGAATGTCAGAAAACTAGGGTACCCTATTTTGGGGTCCTTATAATAGGGCTCCTACTAGTTGGGGTCCTATATCAGGGTCCCATATTTTCTGAAACTCCCATATACCTATATCTAGTCTATACCGAATTATATGCCTATACAGGAACTCCCCTTTAAGGCTAAGTATATACTTCATGAGGCTCTATGTACCTATATTTAGTCTATACCTATATATGCTTATATAGGAACTCCTCTTCAAGGCCTAACCCTAAGGGTCCATGTACCCAAATAGTAGATACTTTGGCCTTAAAGTAGTCCCTATGTGGGTACTTTGGGGCCAAAGTATCTACTATTTGGGTACATGGACCCTTAGGGCTATATTAGTAATTAAAGCCCTAAGCCCTTTTAAACCCCTAAACCCTAAACCCCAAACCCCTAAACCCTAAAGCCTATATTCAGGGACCCTTAGGGTAAGTATATATTTCATGAGGCTACACGGGTACATGGAGCCTCAGTGAGCGAGGCTTTCCAAGCCAAACTTTACAGCAGCTCTGAGGCCTTAAGACCCTAAACCCTAGCATTCTAGTACGGTTTAGGGTTTTGGGGTTTAAGTTTAGGGTTTAGGGGTTTAGGGTTTAAGTTTAGGGTTTAGGGTCTAGGGGATTAAGGTAGGGTACCCTAACCGTAACCCGGACAAAGCATAAACCCGAAAGATCGAAATCGAAAAACCAGGAGCCCATGACCAAATTTCGGTTGAACGGGATAGCGGCCACCTAGGCAAGCTGCTGAGACGACATTCTGAGCCCTAGACCCTAAACCCTAAATCCTAAACCTGATAAATCCTGAACCCCAAACCCTAACCTTAAGCCGTAAACTCTATAAATCCTAAACCCCAAACCCTAAAACCCTAAAGCCGCAAATCCCAAATCCTGCCACAACCCGACCCCACAGGGCCAAATTTGGAGATCACATATAAGCCTGCGGCCAATGAAGACACCTTGCCCTAGACAGTGACAAGTTATCCTGTTGGTAATATAGGGGCCTGAATAGTTACCTATACTATTTTGGGGGGGTTCCTTAGTATACTTATAGTATAGTATGCCCCAAAACCCTATTCTAATCATTAAGGCCCCTACATTACACAGGTTAGGCTTTGAAAAGGTGGATTGGGGGTTACGGTTAAAGGCTGCCCTCTGGATCCACAGGACCAACAAGCCCTCCAAACGCATCTGCGAGGCGATAGACTTGTCGTCTTTCCTGAGCCCGACTGAATGCTTCCGCTTGCAAGATAGAACCTTCAAACAACAATCGTTCTGTTTGGGCGGGACAAAATCTCCATAAGAATTCCCGTTGTGGTTCGTAGTCTCCAGTGATCCATATGAGATTTCGAAAGCCAGAGCCCAAACCCTGAATTCCCTAAGCCCAAAACCTGAAACTCTCCAAAACCGCGATAGGGCTTAGGGTGGAGGGTCTAAGGTTTTAAGGGGGGAGTGCAGGCTTCAGCATCTCAGAGGTCAGCCATGAAACCAGGAGGGGCTTTGGCTTGCTGTAGGATTTTCGGGCTGCGGACTTGCAGGAGGGGCCTTGGCTTGGCAATGACACCCGAAACCCTAAACCCTAAGTAACGCCAAGGTCTGCATGCTCCCATGAACAAAGTGGCGACCACTCGATCGTCAACAGAGCCGCGACTCTTGAGCCCGAGTTTAAGCAAGGTATCGCAGAATATGCACGGAGCATGGAAGCCCTGAACAACCACGATTCCGACATTCCAAGCAACAAAGAAAAACAAAAGTGCAGGCACCTGGCAACTCTTGGAATTAAAGTCTGGAACTGCGAGACACCAAATCCAGGAGCAACACTCCCTCAAACCCTCGGCGCACGAAGCCCTAAACCAAAGGCCCGCACAGTCCTGAGTCGTATACACATGTACATGCTAAACAATGTGCTGCCAATCGAAACGACGTCTCGAAACAAGCCAACCGCAAGAGAACATGCGCATGTCAAAAGCAAAGACACTGAACATCCTTGCAACAGAAGAGAAGATATCAGCACAGAAACGACTATGCTGGAAATCTCGTCTACCGCAAACGTGCGCAAGCGATCAATCTGCTGCAATACAATTTCTGCACCATCTGACTCGCAACCTGCGAAACACTGTAAGCAAGACGTGGACCAAGTTGCCACTTCTCCAGGGTCTCTCGGCTAAGGGTGGCCGACCATTTCCTCGTGTGATGAACCATGCATGAAATTCTAACAAGGCTTGAGGCTTAAGCTCAGCGACATTTTGTACACATAGTAACCCTAAACCCTAAACCCTAAACCTTTACCCCTGAGGATCCTCCGTAGACGTGGCCCCCTTGAGAAAGGAATCATATGGAAGTCCTGCTATCAAGAGCCGCGACATGAAGAATGACACTGCGCTTGAAGACTGCTTCTACATCACAACGCCTGGAAACCCCAAAAACCCTAAACCCTAACCCTAGGGGTCCAAAGGACCCAATAATCAGGGTACTTAGGTTTCGGATAGTAGTTATGTAGGTTACTATTTGGGAGAGTAGATGACTAGTAGGTACTTGGACCCTTAGGGTAAACCTTATAAACTACAATAAATGCACATGGGTGGTTGTCAAAATTATGGTCCCTTTTGGGGTCCTTATTATAATACGGCACCTATTATTTAGGGTACCCCAACAGGGACCCTAATTTTGACAACTGCCCACATAGGTTCACAGAGACGAAGACCAGCGGGCCGGGCTCGAAGCTTCATGCTGGCTTAGGCTTCAAGACAAAACCCTAAGGGTCCATGTGCCCAAACAGGTTTCCTTTATTGGTTACTGGGCCTCTATAAGGGTTCCTTTAAGGGTTCTATAGGGTTTAGGGTGTTAAGGGGTCCATGTACCTAAATCGTATAGACTTTGGGCTTAAAGTAGTCCCTCTAGAGATACTCTGGGGCCAAAGTATATACTATATGAGTCCCTAAACCCTAAACCCCTAACCCCTAAACCTAAACCCTAAACTCTAAACCCTAAACCATGGACCCTTAGGGAAAAGCAGCCAGTCGACCAGTCGTTCTCTAAACCCCAGCCCACGCGGTCCGGAGTAGCTAATAAGCCATATAGGGGTCTTAAGAATTCGAATGGGGTTCCTTTAAGGCTTCCATAGTATAGGGGTCTTAAGAGTTCGAATGGGGTTCCTTTAAGGGTTCTGGAAGGAATCTATAATCGTGCTCCATAATAAAGAGGCCTTAAAAGTTAGAATAGAGTCTTTGGGTACATTATACTCTACGGCATGTGTCGACAGGAGCATATGATGAATACTTTGCATGGACCCTAACACCAGAACCCTACAACGTAAAGCTCCAACGCCCTAAACCCTAAATTGGTGGGGGGGTATCGATATCGATATGTGCCCAAATCCAACAAGTCAAAGCCCTAAATCCCCAACATCCGACGGATTTGTGTCCAAAGTCTTCTCCAGGCCGTGCAAAGTTATCCACATTGGCCGCTGATTGCTGTCCTCCCAACCTTGGACGAAGATCGAGGGCCAGCATAAGTAGTAAGAACCGGTTTCGGTGTCTACTATTCTATACATATATAGGGACCCTGAGGGTATACGACTACCATGTACTACTACCCCCAAAAATAGTCCAACGGGCGTGCTTACCTGGGCTCAAAGTGAAGGCAAGGGCTATGGGGTTTGAGGTGTCGGGGCTTTGGGGTTTACGGTTTAGTGTTTAGGGTCCCTAAAACCCTTAAGCCCTACACCCCCTTGGCTAGAGGGACAAGTATTGTGAGGCAAGGGCTCTGTTTTTTTTTTTTTGCCAAAACGCCTCTGAATGGCCAGCCCTAAACCCTAAACCCTGCACCCTATTCTATGCCCTAAGCCGTAAGCTCCAATCATAGACAACCATAAACCCTGAACCCCTGAACACCCTAACAAGCCGCGCAGACCCCAGGGCTTCTTGCGGTTCGACTTCGGGGTTTAGGATTCAAAGTTTGGGGTTTTGGCACCCAAAGCCCTCTTGGAAATTGGTGCGTCAAAGCAGTTTTCTGTTTTAAAATCAGAGATTTATTTTGCAGTAGCGGCAGCGATCCAGGAAGTATCAGAGACAAATTGCCTAAACTCCCACCATTGCTCTCCCATTGCAGGGCATTAGCTCAGTTGGTCGCAAGAGTGCCTTTTTTCAAGAAGCCAAATGGTTCAGGGTTTAGGACCTGTGGTGCAGGGCTTAGGGTAATGTAGGGGCCTTAATAATTGGAATAGGGTTTTGAGCTTCTTTATAGTATGTTTATAATATGGAAGCCCCAAAGTAGCCCAGGTAATTATTAAGGCCCCTATATTAGACTGTCGGGCAGGGGGCCCATGTCTCCAAAGACGGCCAGTGAGAACGGCGCTTTGTTGTCCGCAGCTGCAGTGGTGAAGGAGAAGACCTGCGGGGTTTTGGATGCGACGGGTTTTGGGATGTTGGTATACCGTTTAGGATTCAGGGTTTAAATTTACGGTCTGGGGGTATAGCGTTTAGGGTTTAGGGTCAGGGGTCTTGGGTTTAGGGTTGAGGGTAGCAGTGGCAGGAGAACCACGAGGGGAAGGACAGAAGCCAGGGCCTAAGCCGACTTCGGCCATCATGGGTGCAAAGCGCTTACATCACAAAGCACCGATACCAACATCAGCATCACCGCGCATGAGTTAGGGCCCTTCTCAAGAAGAATGAAGCCACGAAATCTGAACCCTGAACCACCTGAACCCTAAACCTGAATGTTAAACCCTAGGCCCTAATTCCTGAACCCTCCAGCCGAAATCTTGACCGCCAGTCCCACAGCTGTCCTCGGACCACTTCGAGTCACCGGCACTGCCCACCCGATAAAAGTACCTCGGCCATGCTGGTTCAGGGTTTAGGGTTTAGGGTTTAGGGTTTAGGCATTAGGGTTTAAGGTTTAGGGTTTAGGATTTAGGGTTTAGGGTTTAGGGTGTAGGATTTAGGGTTTAGGAGGGACCCTTAATAGGGACCCTTAGTCCCACTACCTTAAATAACCATCGTATAGTCCTTATATACCCCTTATATAGCCAAGTAGTCCTACAAGGGTCCCTATTAAGGGTCCCTCCTAAAGCCCTTAGAATGCAGGTCTTTGGAGTGCTGTTCGCGGTTAGGGAGACGGTCCATATATGCTGCAATTCGGGAGTTAGATCCCAAACGGCCACCGCTATTATGGTTTTGGGGCCCTACATCCGTCATGGTAGTATATATGGGACCTCTTGGTTAACTTGAACTCCAACTGACAATCCCAGATCTTCACTGACTTCAAGTTTCAAGGGCTGTTGGCCGATATATACCTGATCGCGGTACGATCAGGCCTATGGTAAGGATTCTTAAAGGGTACGGCTAGACTTCATTATAGGCATCATGTAAGGGCTTAAGACTCTAGCATGTGTTTGATGGTTTATGTCTGGAAATTTATGCTGCAGAACCCAAGTACTAATCGTTTCCCCTTTTATTCAACACTCCCGCCGAATCATAACAACACATTGGGGCGAATCGTCCCGAAATCATCCCGCCCTTTGAAACCTATTCTGAATCAGGGGGAGGGTTTCGAGGCAGAGCAAGAGCAAAAGCAAGAGCAGGAGTTAGAGCAACAGCAGGGGCAAGAGCAAGAGCAGGAGCATCAGCAAGAACAAAGCACAAGCAAGAGCGGAAGTAAGAGCAAGAGCAGGAGCAAAAGCGGGAGCAATAGCAAGAGCAAGAGCAGGCGTAAGAAATGCAGCAGAAGCAGGAGCAAAAACCAGCGCGGGAGCAAGAGCCAGAGCAGGAGCCAGAGCATGACCCCCCAAAAGTGGCAGCAGAGATAAACACACCCACTAGTAATAAACATACTCTCCGAGTGTTTATTGGGGGAGCCCCCCCCGTTTAATATTCAGGGGAATACATGACATGCTCACTAGCTTACCCATAGTCTCCATTGTAGCTCCTCTTTTGGGTTTACACTTTATGTTAAGGATCTTATACGTTAACCTAGACGGAACTACAATGGAGACTATAGGCACTTTCTCAGAGCTCTGATTGTTCGGACACCACCTGAACCCCCTATTCTTGAGCCTAGAGCTACAACCCTAACCGTAATGTCCCAAACCCTAAACCCTAAAACCCTAAAGCCCTAACCCCTAAACCCCTAAACCCCTGTAACCCTTTAGACCCAAAAGCCCCTATACCCCTAACCCCTTCAGAAGCCTTTTGCAGGAGGTCCGCCCGTTCTTGCGAAGGCGGCCTTCGAATCCCTGAGCCCAAGCTCCAACCCCGAAGCCCACAGGGGGTCCACGTATGCTTACTTAGGGTGTAGGGGTTTAGGGGTTTAGGGGGTTTAGGGGTTTAGGGGTTTAGGGCTTAGGGTGCCGGTGTCTAGGGTTTGGGATTTGCTTTTGCCTACTTCTCTAGTAGCCAAGGGGAACTAAAGGTTAACCTTTGGATAAGACCATGATGGACAGAGGCGCCGAAAGACCATTCCTATGATGCTTTCTGGGATCAAATTAGTCTGTCCCATCGGCGCGATCATAACATCTACAACCCTCCACACCTTGAATTCCAAAGCCGCCTTTCTTAACCCCGACAGATCCCGAATCTTCATTATGCCCTAAACCCTAATCCCAAACTCGGAAACCCTACCTGGAGCCTACAATCTACCCTGTTAGGCTCCTTGTCATTCTAATGTCCTTAAACAGGTGGGTTATCTTGGGTTCAGGTAGACACTAAATCCGGCACCCGGTGCGAGAACCTGGCGTCTGCCAGAGGCCGGAATAACCCTTAATTCATATTAGGGATCCTACTATATAATTTACCGTACATTCCTTAATGCCTATAATGGAGGGAGTTTGGAAAGTCTGGGCACTTCGTGCTAGCTTTCAAATTCGGGAGCTCGACGTGTGCGTGGAATCCTGCCGGGTGCAGGGTTTAGGGATTTCGGGTTTCGGTTGTAAGGTTTGGGGTTTAGGGATTTCGGGTTTACAGTAGAAGCCAAAAAGTTGGAACATCATTACCCTCATGTCCTTGAGGTACAGCAGCGGCAATCCCAGCACAAATCATACCAAATCCATGTTCCAACTTTCTGGGGTTCGCTCTAGGTTGTAAGGTTTACCTGGATCCTGAAGAACCGACCCTTTTCAGGACTTATAAGGAAGTCACAGTAACCGGCTTTAGGCTTAAAGGGTTTAGGGTTTGAGGGCTTAGGGGTCTAAGTGTTCAGGGCTTAAGCTTAATTATACGGCTTAGTGCTAGGGCTTAGGACTTGGGAATCAATGCTTAGGTTGCGTGTGCTTTGGGCCCATAAAGGCTTAGTAAAGGCTTAGGTTTATTTTTTGAGCCTAAACCCTAAACCCTTAGAGGGAAAAGATCCGGCCCGCGGGAAGGCACTCGGACCTTTAGGGCTCAGATCTCCGAGGGCTCTCCTGCCTTGCCCTGGAACCCATAACCTCAACAAACAATTAGAACAGAATGGGCTATGTATCGGCTTTTTAAGTCCTTGAAAGGTGGTTGTTACTATGCTTTTTCTGTAGGGGTTTATAGGTCCTCGGAGTGTCAAAAATAACTTGTCAGAGTGGAATGCCACTAAACCCTAAGCCCTAAATCCTAAGCCTGCAACCTCGCCCGCCCGAGTCTCGATTCCTCGAAGTGCTGCAAGACCTTACAAAAATCCTAAACCCTGCAGCTTAATCCTAAATCCTACCGCCCGTTATAGAAACCCTTATATAGCCTTGTAGTCCATTGAACCTTCAAAGGAACCCTCAACCCTCAACCCTAAACGCTAAACCCCTAAACCCCAAAACCCTCAACCCTAAACCCTACACCCTCAACCCTAAACCCTCAACCCTAAACCCTGCCCGCCACTGGCTTCTCCTGCATTGGCCATGTATTTCTTCAGGCCGCCTTTGGGGGCTTCGCGGTCTTTTCAGTGCGTTGCGGAACTCTCGAGTGGTTATGCTGGAGTTGGTGCATATGCTCTATAATAAAGGGTTCATAATAAGAACCTACATCGTGGTAGTCTAAAGCATATTGGGCTCTATTGTGGGGGTTTGTAATAATAAGAGTTCAGGCTCAGGGTTTGGGGTTTAGGGTTCAGGGCTTAGGGTTTCGGGGTTTAGGGTTTACCATCCCTGAACATGCAGTAACCTACAAGCCTAAAGCATCGACTACGGGCCCTGTACGGGGCAGCCTTACCTCCACAGTCCAAACTTCTCAACCCAAGATGTAACCCTAAGGGTCCAAAGGACCTGATAATCATATACTTGGGTTTCGGATAGTAGTTTTGTAGGTTAGTAGTCAGAAGAGTATATGATTATTAGGTACTTGGACCGTTAGGGTAAAGCCACCCTAAATCACAACTCCTAAACCCAGGCAGCACACCCACAAACATCAACGGATAATTTCCCACGCCATACCTTCGAGCGGTTTAGGGGTTTACGGCTTAGGATGTAAGGTGGGCCTTGCTAAATAAAGTCGTGCTTACAGTGACATCACAACCTATTTTTGTCAAAGACACCGCGAGACCATGTTGCTAACCTTTCGGGCTTCCGGACTCCCATTCCCAAACCCCACAGTAATGGAGGGGCCTTAATAATCAGAATGGGGTTTTGGGTCCCTTTATGCTATAATTATAGTAAGGAACCCCAAGATAATATAGGTAAAAATTAAGGTCCCTGTATTAAAATAATCGAATTTCCCTCTCAGTGGTGCAGCCCATCAAAGCAAGGCAGATGTTGACACCAGGAAACGAGTTTGGCATTGTGTACGAGAAACCCACCCTGTACAAAATAGCCCAAAAGACGTTGTCTAGCACATGGTATGTTGCCTCTAGAGCTGTAATCTACGAGCCCTCCGAGCCTAAACCGCAAAAACAAACCTCTAGCTTTCAGCCCTGAAATCCTGAGCCGTTACAGCTTCATGAGGGTAGTTCTCTAGATTAGGGTCCATTTTACGAGGGTGCCGTACTATTTTCGGGATCTGAATAGGACCCTAATTCAGAGAACTACCCATATATAACCCTTATAGTACCCCCATAGAAACCCTATATAATGGAAACCCTTCCTAGCTCCTTTTAAGAAGCCCGAAAATCCTAAAAGAGACACCCTGTATGAGAGCCTGCGGCAGTCAGGTCCAACTTCTCTGCAGAGAGACCATACTGCACCTGATGGCCCCGAAACCGTGGTTTAGGGTTCGGGGTTTAGGGTTTAGGGTTAGAATTTAGGGTTTAGGGTTTTAGGCTTTCGGCTCTTGGGCATTTTTGATCCCTAGGCTCTAAAGTTGAGGTTCAGGGTTTCGGCTTCACGGGTTAAGGCCTAAGAGTTAGGGCGGTTCAGGGCGTAGGATGAAGACTTGATCAGCGGGATAATAAGACCAACATGTTCAGGGTTTAAGTTTTAGGGCTTAGGATGGAGACGCTAGTGCGATTAGCGTTTACGGTTTAGGGAAGTTAAGCCGCCGGTGTGGGCACAGCCACCCTGCAATACACCCCTCCCACCTCCTAAGGCCCTAAGCGCCTAAAGCCTCTAAACCCAAAGCCGCAAATCTAAGCGCAACCGTAAACCGTGGAACCCTACATCCTACAAACCCTTATCCCTATAACCACCAACCCCTAAACGATACACAGCGCCTAAACCCAAGCCCCAAACCGCAAAACCCTAAACCCCAAAACCCAAGCCCGAAAGCCCTAAACCCAGAAACCCAAACCCTAAACCCTAAACCCTAAACCCTAAAATCCCCAAACCCTAAACCCCCAAACCCTGAGCCCTAAGCCCTACGGCTTTGCCGAGGCGCTGAGGCATCTTGTGGCTGCTTCCTGCAGGAAGGGCTAGGTTAAGGTTTAGGGTTTGGGGTTTAGGGTTTAGGTTTTCTCAAATAGCACAGGGTTCCTGTTTGATAAGAGGGGCCTAAACCCAAAGGCTCCAAGTGATCAAATAGTACCTACTTTGGGTTCTAAAGTCTGTAAATAGTACCTACATTGGGCTATTTGGAGCCCCAGGGAAAGTTACTATGAAGGCTCCATAATGTAGGGGTCTTGATGGTTAGAATACTGTTTCTCTACGGGTTCTTCACAGGGTTCAATCAGGGTTGCCATAGGGGCCTGACTAGGCAGAATGAGGGCTTTGGGTACTAGTTGCTACTATAGTTGCCTCGACACCCTGAACCCTACACCCTAAACTGAAATTTAGGGTCTAACAGAGGGTAGATGGAGGGTCTAGGTAGGTAGAACCCTGTTGCAAAGTTTTAGATGTGTTCAGTGTTCTGCTTTAGGCTTGGGACTTGTAGGGAAGGGATTGGATGGGGGACAATCTAGGAGTCGTAATCCTTAGACGGCTATTGGGCATTACAGTTGTGCTGTGTATGTACCTACCTATCACAAGACGCGCACAAGCACAAGCAGCAGCAGCAGCAAGAGCATCTGCAGCATAACCATGAATTGTAAGATTCAGACGCGCGGCACTGACAAGTACAATAACAAAACACGATAACACCAACAATAGCAACGGCCACATCCGCCATAGCAACAATGCTTACATCGAAGTTGCAATATGAAGATTCAGTACTACTACACAGTAGTAGCGCAGGCATCTATTGTAGCCGATGGCTTTACCAAAAGCGGTCGGCACCCCAAACCCTGAACCCTAAACCCTAAAAACCTCAACCCTAAAACATAAACCCTGACGCCTCCACTCGAATCCCGGAGCCACCCGTCCTTGTGAACCATGCCACGGTCATGCCGTTCGGGTATCCCGCTGCATCCTGCCCGGCGAAGGCCAGGTGGATCCTTGGTTTAGGGGTTCCTTTAACCCAAAACCCTAAACCCTAAACCCTAAATCGTAAGGTTCTGAGGGCTTGCTTATTGAAAAAACACATAGGACTTTAGGACTTCCTCTGTGAGGAAAGGTTACTTTAAAGAAGCGCATCCCCATTTAGGGTTTAGGGTTTAGGGTTTAGGGTTTAGGGATTATGTGAGG